>JAKGSA010000813.1:0-42691 GCA_033558755.1 Philaethria dido
GCCTCTGTGACACGACAGACCATAACGTGGTTAGTGCCTGCTTTATACTACTTAGCACGTAGGCGGAGAGAATAGTGTCAAGATATTCCGTTTTTCGCTTTACCTTTACGTTTTGAATCGAGATATTGCGGTAGAACTCAACAGAATTTTAGGTTTTATAATCTAATCAACGAAGTCGTGGGGTAAAGCTTTTTTTTTTTAAGCATTTCCTGGATTTGGTAACATGGCAAAACGAGGCGTTGAGTTCCGCCACTCAGCACGCAATGCCTCAATTCAGCGGAAAGTGGGGAACGGAGTGTCTGTTAAGACACTAAGAGTGTTAACTAGGTTCCCTCTGCCTACCCTGCTATATGCGGGATACAGCGTGAAGCTATGCACGTATGTGTCATTAAAAAACTAACTAACTCAACCTACATAGTAACCATTAACACTAAAAAATAAGTACAACATTAAAAACCTACCTGTCTATCTAGTCACAGATTAAAGGGGAACAAATTAAAATATCAACATTCGCATATATTTTACATACACTCAAAAGCTAACGGACGCAACTTCGCAGCCGGCATGAAACGCGACTGCATGACAATATGAAAAGTTCATAATTTGTGTCACATTTTGACCTAAATGCTTTAAAAAGTTTTAAAATGAAATATTAAAGGGTAAAGCTTAGTTCTTTTTTTCATTTATCCTTTATGACAGGGTGGTTAGAGAAGGTAGTGTTGAGACACTCTGTTAAGTGTTCAGTGGCGGAATATAACGTCACGCTGTCATTATAAGGTAAGCAAAATATATGCGTTTTCTTAAGTGGGCATCGAACTTAGAACCTATTGTGCTTACAGTTATATACTGTTCCAATGCGCTACGATGGCCTCAGCGTCCTAACTCTACATTTTCTTTGTCTACTCTACTATGAAAAAACATAAAATACAAGAAGTAAACCCACAAAAATAATCAAGTCAAAAGTAATCCAATCATATATTTTTTTATTCTTCACGCTATGAGCGCAAATAGGCAGAGGAAACCAGAGAACCTAGTATTAACACTCCGTTCTCTTTTAACATTTCCGATCCTCATTTTCCATTGAATTGAGGCATTGCATGCTGAGTGTCGGAACTCAACGCTGCACTTTGCCTTATTACCAGAGCGAGGTAACGAAAATACTAAATATTATTTAATATGTTTATTTCCTGGGGTAGGAATCGAAACCAGAACCTGTCGCGTTTACAGCGGCACGCTTGTGCCTCTGCGCTACGACAGGCGTCAAAAATTTAAATCTTTGTCTCCTTCGAAAATATCAAAAAAACGAAAAGTAAACGCCTGTCGTGGCACAGAGGCATAAGCGTGCGACTGTAAACGCGACAGGTTGCGGGTTCGATTCCCACTCCAGGGAATTGCATTTTTCATTTCCTGGGTTTGATAACAAGGCAAAGCGCGGCGTTGAGTTCCGCCACTCAGCACGCAATGCCTCAATTCGACGGAAAGTGGGGAACGGAGTGCCTTAACACTAAGTTCCCTCTGCCTACCCTGCTATATGCAGATGCAGCGTGAAGCTATGTATGTATGTACGAGAAGTAAACCCACAAAAAAATTAAGTCAAAAGTAATCCAATCAAAAAAATAGTTAACATCTTTTTTGTAATAACTGAAAACCTTTGTCCGTCTGTTCTAGTTAATCAAAGTTTGCTTTGTAGAGCTTTTATTTGCAACTATCCAGTTTAGTTAAAACTTTGCGACTGAGATATTAAGATGCTAGAATTTTTTTTCATTTTTATGTTTAAACCTTTTTTATTTAAATCCCTTTTGTTCTTTGAATTTTGCTTTTTAATTTACTTATCCTACTAATATTGTGAATGAAGATGGATGTTTGTTAGTTTTTCACGCAGAAACTACTGAACGGGTCTAGAGAAAACTTTAATGTAATAAAGCTTATACATATGTCGGAAAGTGGGGAACGGAGTGTCTTAACACTAGGTTCCCTCTGCCTACTCTGCTATATGCGGGTTACAGAGAAGCTATGTAAGTATGTATGTATGTATATATCAGATCAAAATATACTGTTTAATTTTCATAGATTTTGCGTGACATAGTCCTGATTTAACGATAAATATATAGTCTCATTAAGAAATAGAGAACATAGTGTCCTATAGTGTAAGGCATGTCGTGGCGCAGAGGCACAAGCGTGCGAATATAAACGCGACAGGTTGTGGGTTCGATTCCCACTCCAGGAAATGTAATTTTTCATGTCCTGGGGTTGATAACAAGGCAAAGCGCGGCGTTGAATTCCGCCACTCAACACGCAAAGTGGGGAACGGAGTGTCTTAACAGTAGGTTCCATCTGCCTACCCTGCTATATGCGGGATACAGCGTGAAGCTATGTATGTATGTTTGTATGTAATAGTAACCTAACACTAGATTCTCTCTGCTCTTTTACGAATATACACTGAAAATTGTAATAATATAAACCGAGTTTGTCTGTTCTAGTTAATCAAAGTTGGTTAGTTTAAACTTTGCGACTCGGATATCAAGATGCTGACGTTTTTGTTTAGTGTTCTCAACCACCTCATTTAAACGAACGCATGTCTAGATTTAATTTAAAATGATCATGAAAATACTATATTGTTTAAATATTGCTCCAAACGAGAACTGAACCCATGAAAACATCCCTTTGTCCCACACATAAGGTTAACTAAAACAAATAGCTTCTTCGTTGGCTTGAGGGCAAACCGTATTAAAGATTCAAGTCGTATAGTCGGCAAAAGTTTTATTTGAAGAAAAAACAAAACGTAGGAAAAGTGTTAATAAAGTACGTACATGTACTTGTGTGATGTGATCGAGAATACTAAGTTAATTTTTATTATTTGTGGATTTTCTTCATTTTCCATTTTTTTTTTTAAATTCACGCTGCATCCCGCATATAGCAGGGTAGGCAGAGGGACCTGAGAACCTAGTGTTAAGAGAGTCCATTTCCAACTTTCCGCCGAATAGAGACATTGCGTGCTGAGTGGCGGAACTCAACGCCGCGGTTTGCACTTCTACTCCTTAATTTTTTTACTAAATAAAGTAGAAGGCCCCATATTGAATAAAGCGTGACGTCATATATTTAAGAACACTTGGAGTATCAATACCTATCTAACGTCACCTTAATTATATAATTCGGTCGAGGGGTTTGGTAGATATGAGGTAATAAAGAATATTACAAACATACATGATACGCGCGAAAAACTTAACCCTCCTCTGACAGTCGGGTAAAAAGAGCCATTAAAATCGGTTCACTCATTTCACTAAAAAGTAATACAGTCGAATTGAGAACCTTATTTCTTTTTTTAAGACGATTAAAAATATACATTACTAAATGTAAAGGCTCTGGCCAGAAGTACTCTATAAAGCTTCAAAAAAGTTTCCAACACGAAAAATATTATGGTAAAAAATTCCAAAATTTACAGGAAAAAGGTGGAGATTAGGTAAATTAAGTTCCATTCCAGCGAGCCCAAGACATCTACAACAATAGGAAAAACGTTAAATAGCCGCAAAGCTTGGAACTCTCAATTTGAAGGAGCTAGTGTGAATTTCATACAGCGTTAGATAAAAAAAGACAAAAGGTTTCGCTGAGGGAAGTGCCTTGATGTAATTAGAAGTAGTACTTTGTGGTTGATTTAAGTTAGGGGCGATAGCGATTAATGTAATAAAATTAATTAAAAGTCATATTTTGTGAGAGATTTAAGCTAAGGGAGCTAGCGATATATTCATATAGAATTATAGATATTGTGAAAAATTTAATTCATAAGCGGTAGCGTTTTTATAAATGTATGTAAAGCTTTGTGGATGATTAAAGTCATGAGAGGTCGTGATTAATGTAACTAAAAGTAAAGTAGCGATAATACTGATAATTGTACTACAGGGTAGGCAGAGGGAACATGAGAACCTAGTGTAAGACACTCCATTCTCATTCAACAATTCCATTCCCCAGTTTCCGCCGAAATGAAGCATTGCGTGTTGGGTTACGGAACTCAACGCCGCGCTTTGCCTTGTTACCAAGCCCAGGAACTAAACTTTGCATTTGCTGGAGTGGAAATCAAACTCACAATCTATCGCGTTTACAGTCCCACGCTTGTGCCTCTGTGCTACGACAGGCGTAACTACGTATGACAGGATACTCAGTTAGTTTAATTTCCATTAGAGATAAAAAGTTATAATGAATTCTATATATAACCGTGTTTTATCTATTTTTTAGACATTCTCATATCCATCATAATTTTCTGTCTGCCAACATCTTTTTAGAATGAAGCATATATAAACCCAAAATCACCGATTGTAAAATCAAAATAACTTATTTTTAAAGTTCTAGCGTTTTTTTTATTACTTCATGCATTTTCCCGTACAGCAGAATATCTAGTGTTAAGATATTCTGTTCTCTACTGAGAGGCGTATTCTACGCTACGTTTTGTTTTACCAGAGGTCTGTTATGGCGCAGAGGCACAAACGAGCGTGGGTTCGATTCCCACCGCAAGAAATGAAAATATAACACAGCAAGGCAAAGTACCGCGGTAACAAGGCAAACCGCGGCGTTGAATCCGGCCACACAGCACACAACGCCAGAATTCAAAAGAAATGTTAAAAACGAACAGAATGGCTTAACCATAGAACCTATGGTTGCCTCTGCCTACTTTGCTATGTGCGGGATACAGCGTGAAGCTAAAAAAAAGAAAGAAAAAGTCCTTTCTCGACTGTGTATCGAACCCACAACCAATCGCATAGTAATCAGCTATCCCACTGCATCACGACATAATAATTGATTTATTAATATTAGATTCAGTCATTGTTGACAAGCAAATTGAATCCGATTCATTAAAATGAAGCTTTTCATTAATTATTAGCTTTGGATGCAATGCACTCGATGATCGAGAGTCGTAGTGCAAATTAAAATGCAATTTCGGTTTATTTTACAATGTATACAATTACTATTGTAATACTGTTTAATTACTACTACTACTACGTACTACTAGAGTTTAGTGAAGTATCTAGAATATGTGGTAAGTTAATTATGGATTGGTAATTTTGTATGCGAATTGATTTAATGTTGTTTGTTTTTTGCAAGTAGAAAGATAGTGAGTAGAGAGTTGTGGACAAAGTGTAAGCGTGATTGGTTGTGGATTCGATTCCCGTTCGGGGAAATGGGACTATGTTTAAATTATTGGTATCGTTGTTGTAAATTTATTTTTAAAAAAATTATTTGAAAAGAGCAACTGTTGAGTTTCTTGCCGGCTCTTCTCAGCAGAACTGCCTTCCGAGCTGGTGGTAGCTTCCGTTAGGACTGACACTACTTACATTTTTGATTTGATACATTTTGATTTTTTTTTTGGATTGATTTTTTTATGGATATGAAGAGTACCTGGGACTTATGATACAACGTATAGGTTTAAGGGCCCCCTTTAAAAGCATTAAAATATTCGTGCTTCTTTCTCTACCTAACCATATTTGAAAATATTCTACTAATGCCACCATCGAAATAAGTACTATAAATATAATGATAATAATTATACCTTTCTGAAGTAAAGCTTTGTATAAATACCCCGAATTTGGATTCGAACCCACAGCTGTTCTTTCAAATACTTCAACACTCAAAAGTGCAGTTAAAATTCAATAACGATTCACAACAAAAGTAGAAGCTGCCAAGTTAAAAACACTCGAAACAAGAATCGAACTCGTATACTCTTAGGAAATGAAACTGTTTATCTACTTTAAGTTCGGAAGTTCTTATTAAGGTAACGATTGCCTTTAACCCCCAAAGTCTGTCGAGGAGCGATAAGAAAGATCAAATTAAAACGTTGTGTTGCCAAGTTCTTTTTGAGAATTGCAGTATAGAGGTACATATAGAAAGTGGTGAACAGAAATATTGAAAGAAAACGGAGTGTCTTAACACCAGGTTCTCTGGTTCCCTCTGCCTACCCCGCTATATGCGGGATACAGCATGAAGTTATGTATGTATATAGAAAGAACTTTACGTTATATTCCGCACAGTAGACAGAGAGAAGCAGAGAATATCTGGGGTCAAAACACTCTGTACTCCACTCCCGAAATTGCTTTAAAAAGCGGAAATATATTTGTGCTTTAACGAGAATGGAAAAATTATAGTAGGAAACTGTCCTATTCTGCCACGATGGTCTATATTGGTTATTAAATCGAGTTCAGGATATGAGAAAAGCCAGAAAGAAACAGAGGAGTTTGAAACTTAGCACATTTAATATTTATGAAGAAATGCAGAAAGCCAACAATTTTTTTATATTAATGCATTAGAAATGTATGAAATTCACATAAAGTGACATACACGTTGTTAAGGCAAACATTTAAATGGGACCACACCAGAGGTGCCAGGTATCATATAAAAAAAACATCACACTTGATTCACCAAGTAAAAAGCTATGCGGTAACACACATGAAAAAAAATATAGTCAAATTCAGAACCTCTTTCTATTATGTCGGTTAAAAGTGTCCAAAAGTCAGATATGAAGCTTACAAAACCGAAATCAAAATCCAAAGTATCTAACATAACGTGTTATAATCTGTAATTGCCATTTTAACGGAGTATTGTCAACAGCTAGTCTTTGGTAAGCGACTGGCTTCGCATAATATTAATATACTATATTAAATCTTAGAGGCCAGTTGAAGATATGCTAAGCTTTATTTTCTTTATAGGTTCACGCTGTATCCCGCATATAGCAGGGTAGGTAGAGGAAACCTAGTGTTAAGACACTCCGTTCCCCACTTTCCGCCCAATTAAGGCATTGCGTGCTGAGTGGCTGAACTCATCGCCGCGCTATATATGCTAAGCTAGTTTTTTTTTCAGGTCTACTTTTTATCTTGCATGGCAGGAGAAAACGTAATGTTGAGACACTCTGCCCCCTTTCCGCAGAAATTTTTCCATAAATAATGTAGATAATAGATTCTTTCAATAAGATCTTTGATTTTCGCAATAATTATTATTACTGATTGAAATTATTTTAACCTGTGGTCACGGAAACGTTGAATGTATTATTGGATACAAAAAAATCACTTAAAATAATTTCAATTTAAATAGGTTTTTATGCTTCTTTTTGTTATTTAGCAGAATTAGCGAAAAGAGTTTAATGTTAACTCTTTTAATTTTCGACCACAAATAATGTCTTTTATCTTTAAAAAAATAATTATACCTTAAAAAAAACGTGAACTTAGTTTAGTATTATGTGCTTTTTAGCTTCACTCTTTTTTACTGATCCTGTGACCCATCAGACACTACCACTGCGCCACAGTCTCTCTCTCTCATATATTATGCTAATACAAAGCTATACCAAGCTATATTTAATGGAGGTTAAAGTCAAAGGGTACAATGGAGGTCTCAGCAAACATGATAAGTAAACACTACGAAATGAGCGGCCGAAAATTCAACGCTGCTTTCATTATAACTAGCTTATTCTGCGGTTTTGCTTACATCTATAATAATTTTCCTTAATTTTTTTTAAAGGTTCATACTTTGGAGGTTTTCAATTCGATTGTATTTTTTTATGTGTTATCTCATAACTTTTTTGTGAGTGAACAAATTTTGATGATTCTTTTTTTATATGATAGCTAGTGCTTCTGACGTGGTTCTGTATAAATTTCGTTTTCGGTTAGATCTGACGAGTATTTACGAGATTTTCAGTTATTCGTAATAATGTTACTATTTAGTGAAGTCAATTTTTCTGTTTTGCTAAAATCTTAATTATTTAATAAAAGAATATGTCATTTTAGGTGTTTGTTTGTTATTGAAAAATTAAAGGAGGTTTGACAAATAGTCTGGTTGGACAAGATTTCAGCTATAACTAGGGGGCATATCACCTTATATTCAAATATATATAAAAAAAAGTTGGCGTGGCGCAGAAGCAAAATCGTGCAACTGTAAACGCGACAGGTTGTGGGTTCGATTCCCACACCAGGAAATGTTAGTATTTTCATTTCCTGGAATTAGTAACAAGGCAAAGCGCGGCGTTGAGTTCCGCCACTTAGCACGCAAGCCTCAGTGGGGAACAGAATTGTTGTAAGAGAACGGAGTGTTTTAACACGTCGGTTCTCAGGTTCCCTCTGCCTACCCTGCTATGTCCGGGATACAGCGTGAAGTTAAAAAAAAACACAGTCGAATTGAAAATCTCCTTCTTTTTTGAAGTCGGACCAAAATAAGTTTGGTAAAAGAAAACTATTGAAAAATACCCTTTACCAAACGGTCAGTCAATTAAAACGCAGCTCTCTCACCGACAGTGCATCAGACGCGTTCACAGAAATATGTTTTATCATCTGCACAGTGGAGTGCTCGTGACGTATCATTGATTTTCAGTCAGTCCAGGTTAAATCTCATCTGAAATTACTTGTGAGGTTTTAAATTTTACGATCTTTTCTTTATCTTTTTTTTGTAGCTTCACTCTGTATCCCGCATATAGCAGGGTAGACAGAGGGAACCTGAGAACCTAGTGTTAAGACACTCTGTTCCCAACTTTACGTCGAATTAAGGCATTGCGTGCATTGTGTTTTATTATGTGCGAATTTGAATTTCGCCATTGTGCTTAGAATTTTTGGAAAATAATTATAAACTTATTTTTAGTGCTTTTTCTTTATTCATAGCATGGTATTTCCCATGATAATCGATAGTCTAACGTCCTGGCCACTCACCACTCTTAATTCCGCGACGTACCTTACAGGTTCCCACAGTAGGAGCTCACGGTAGAATAGAGTAGTTCCTGTGGCGTAATGTTAGCTAATGACAGTCGAGTAGGAGCGTCGTGAGGTTTTACTGGTTATTCGGCGTCCATCTGCCGGTCTGAAAGTCTCCCATAACCCGTTTAACCCCAATTGGGCGGTTACACATAAAGGGGATTCTCCACGATAATAAAAGAAGGAATTCGATCGGAGAACGACAAACTGAGTGTCTTAACACTAGGTTCACTGACGTCCCTGTTATGCGGGATACATCGTGAACCGTGATATATCTGGATAATTTTCTTAACATAACATCGGAGCCAAAATTTCATCTAGCGAAACCATTTTAAGTTAACAAATTACGAGAATAACTTAACAAACGCTATCTAGTCCTTTAGGAATGCACTATAAAACTAATTGCTTAACTGTTAGTTTTCACGACAGACGCTCTTAGTAATTGAAATTCTTGTATCTCTTCGTGTTTATTACTTTGTATGGATTGGGTGTTTTGTTTTCCTGGGATTTGGTCGCTGGTTCGAATTTGAGTTGAGGTAAAATAGCTGAAATGCTTCTCTTAGTCTTTATTTCAATTCTATTTCATTGAGATTACTTTACACTCTATTGTGAGTTTCTTCATCTACTCACAGTACGTGCATTTTAGGACTGGTATCTCGTAGATGGTCTTATCAATATAGCTAATTAAGCTTTATTAGCGTCTCCGTTGACGCGTTAACAACGCGTTGTATTTAGCAATGTATCTATATGTCACTTTATATAAACATGGATGTCAAACCATGGTAGTGTGGTTAACATTTATTTTACTACTACTACTACATTGTCCTCCCCCTCCATCTGTATCCTCTAGGTCAGCAACGCATCTACAACATATCTGGTGTTGTAGATGTCCATACTTATGTACCATCAGGTGGTCCTTCTGCTCGTTTGCTCGTTATCCATAAAAAAAATGTGACTGTAGTGTCTAAATAATGATAATAACAAAAAACACTCTGTTCTCTTCTTTTCACTTACCATAGAGGAGAAATCTGAATAATTTAAATATTTTCCTCCGAAAGGATCAAACCCACAACTTCATTTACAGTCAAATATTGTTCCACTGTGCCATAATGACCCCAAAATATAAATTCCTACACGCTTATTAATATTTTACAAGCTTATGACTGCAAGTAACGAACTGTCCTTGATGTTCGACCGACAGCTGGTATCAGATGTTTAACATTTCCTAAACGTAAGGGGTTATTTGCACACCCATCAAATTTGGGATGGGGTGAGCGTTGCTTAACCCGAATTGTGTGCAAAATAAATATATAGTAGGATAATATTTTAGTGATTTTATCCAATATTAATAGTTATGAGGCCTTCTTGGTGCAGAGGGATAGCGTATGACGTAAATGTAAACTCTTTCCGCTCGGGGGAAAGATGGTATATAAATCGTTGTAATTGCCTCGCTATGGTAAGACAAAATGCGGTGTTAAGTTCCGCCACTCAACGTGTAATGTCTTGATTTCGAGTAGAAAGAGGAGAATGCAATGCTACACAGAAATAGCGTGATGGTGAAAAAAAAAGTTAATATTTTAATATTTTTATTTGGTTTGGGATTCATGGGATTTGGTTAGACAAAGTTCAAATAGGCGCTTAATACGATATGCTTTAACAGGCGAAAGTAGATTTATATATTTCCCACATGACAAGGTTCGTTGGTAGAGAATGTTTTTTAGCGTTAAGTCCAACTTTTGTGCATTTATATTAAATATTATGCAATAAAGTATAAATAAATAAATCATTTCTACAGCTTTGCTATAAGCAGGAAAAGCTAGAAAAAAACTATAAATCTAGAAACATACTCGTTTTTACGTAGAATTCAAAATTCGGAATAATACGTCACTAGCCTCTAAAAAAAATTCAGGTTGTGGGTTCGATTCCCACTCTAGGAAATGGAATTTCATCATTTTCTGGGTTTGGTAACAAGGCAAAGCGTAGCGTTGAGTTCCGCCACTCAGCACGCAATGCCTCAATTCGACGGAAAGTAGGGAACGAAGTGTCTTAACACTAGGTTCCCTCTGCCTACCCTGCTATATGCGGGATACAGCGTGAAGCTATGTATGTATGTAAAAAAATATATCATTTTCCAAATGCAATACGTATTGCACTCCACGACATTATTACTACAATATATTAGCCGTTGGTTATAGCCGTTATATGAACTACTCGTAAAATGCCATATCTCTAAATTTTCAAATTTCAATTGTGTGCGTTATATATCGTTAATATTCCTTTATGTTTTATTATAAGGCCATTGTTCTATTTAATATAGTAGAGCAATAATATGTTGTGTTACTCGTTGAATATCCGATGAATATGATATTACCTACAGTAATAAAATTATTAGTGTGCAGAACGGAGTGTTCAGACACTAAGTTCTCTCTATATACTCTGCTGTAAAAGATAAAGCGTAAAGTTGTAAAAGTTGGTCTTTTTTTATAATGTACTGGCTGTTACATATCCTGCGATTTCGTTTGCGTGAAATATAAAATACATACATTCATACATAGCATCCGGCATATAGTAGGGTAGGCAGAGGGAACCAAGTGTTAAGACACTCTGTTGCCAACTTTTCGCCGATATAGACTATAAAATCTAAAATCCCAAAAATTCTACTAAAACGGATAAAATGGGAAAAATTTTCAAGCATTCTATGGCCAGTAGTTTCGCCTTTGTTATCTGTCAGGCACTCACCAACACAAACCTTGACTCATGTATAATATATAATTTTGAATAAATTTTAGAAATATCTCCATATATATGTACCATTAAATTTTTTTTTCTATTGATATTCGAACCCCAAACCATACCACCAACTACAATAGGCCACCCACCAACATAAACACAACATAACATAAAAAAACCATTGTCCTCTCTATTTCCTACATACGCTATCCTACATACACTGTTCATAGCTAACGACGCGTCCCAAACATCTTTGCCAAGAGTCTCAGATATGCATCAAACTTAATAGTTCCATCTTGGCAGCTTCCTACGATGTATTGTTTAATTTTTAGTTTTATAACCATCGTTGCTTTTGGCTACGGTTTTCGTATCGATTTGGGTAATCCTATTTCACTTGGTATCAGATGGTTCTGTACAAATTTTTGTCAAAATATATCTAGGTTATTAGTGTATTGTTTATTTTCTATTATTTTTCCACTTTTTTGTGTTAGAAATAGTATAGTGTTGACGAATTTCGTTTAGGTTAACTTTTAGGACGTTATGGGTGCGAAGGCATAATCTTAAACCGCGTATTGATTATTTCTTGTTATTACATACTTTAAAATCTAGTCTAATATTTAGGGATAAGTAGAGCGAACCTGTTTAATTGATTTCAGTTGAAATTTAAGATATCTAGGTAGCGAAAATCAACGCCGCACTATATCTTATTAGAAAGATGAACAATTTTTTCAAACATTCCTCCCGAAAGAGATTGAACTCACAACCATCGTACTACAACTCTATTACTGGGCTATGATAGCGTCTATTTTAGTCATTATATAAATTTATATGCTATTCAATTTGCAGATGCACGAGTATTTTGTTTTTATTGCTTTTGGTTTGTTTGAAACGGTCAGTTCTGTAGTTTGTACTTTATATGGGTACGTATTAAAAGTTGATGTTGGTGAATTATTTTTGTTATTATACAGAGTTTTGGTGGTATTTCTCTCCTCTCGCTCAATCGCTTTATGTATCTGTTTTATGAAATAGATACGAGAAAAGAGTGTGTTAAATAATTCTTATAATAGTTTTTTAATTCACTTTCTAAATTTGGTAACGCCTGTCGTGGCGCAGAGGCACAAGCGTGCGACTGGAAACGCGACAGGTTGTGGGTTCGATTCCCACTCTAGGAAATGGAATTTTTAATTTCCTGGGTTTGATAATAAGGCAAAAGCGCGGCGTTCAGTTCCGCCACTCAGCACGCAATGCCTCAATTCGGCGGAGAGTAGAGAACGGAGTGTCTTAACACTAGGTTCCCTCTGCCTACCCTGCTATATGCGGGGTACATCGTGTATACTTGATCGGAGCGGCGAACGGAGTATCTTGACTCTATGACTATAATATGCAGAATGAAGCACAAAGTATCTCTATTTTTAGGTTATATTGGACCAAATATTCATTTCAACTTATATTACTATGACATACTATGACAGACTTGAAAATTATTCAAATAAATATATATTTATGTATATTTTTAGTTAAAAAAATAGACACAAGACTACGATCCCGAAGAAACAGCACGGCATGTAGTTACGCCACTCAACACGTAATGTCTCTAATTTTGGTCTGTTTTGATCCTACATTTTTTTAACTACCCTGCTATGAGGGATAAACAAAATCACTTGAATTTCTTTACACAAGAAAGAAAAAGTCTTCAAAATATAATTTCAAAATCGAACCTGCTACCCACCCCTTATAAAATAACTTCAAACAACAGAAGTCAACAATACATACACTGTATTATATATTTTTTATCAAACTAGCTATTACTTAACTAGAACGCGTGTACGTCGTAAACAGAATTTACGAGTTATACCACTTTTATGTAGAGAAAGACATAAATTACCCTTATTATTGTAATATTATGGGGAATACCATAAATATTGATATTTTAAAGTTTTTTATCACTTTGTTTATATGATTTTTTGGGACTCAAGTTTCTTCTTTGAAAATATGTTACTGTAAAACGTAAAACTATGGTAAATTATAACATTTTCCAGTAAATCTTAAGTTTTACCAACTAAGTGGTGAAAGTTCGTTAATTAAGTAAGTTACGAAGGCGTAAGATATTTAATTCTACTACTTTTCGAGATATTCCGTGTTGAGTGGCGGAGATAAACGCCGCAAAAATAAATTATCAGCTTCTCGCCTTTACATATGGTATATCATAGTACAGTAGGCAAAAGTAATTTAGTATTAAGATCACTTTCATATAGAGAAAGATATAAATTACGCTTATTATTGTAATATTATGGGGAATACCATAAAAATTGATATTTTTAAGTTTTTTATCACTTTATTTATATGATTTTTTGGGATTCAAGTTTCTTCTTTGTAAATATGTTACTGTAAAAGGTTAAACTATGGTAAAATATAACATTTTCTGATAAAATACAAGTTTTACTGGTAAAAATTCCGTTAAATGAGTCTCAACGACGTAACACATTTCATTCATACACTATTGAGATATTTTGTGTTAGGTACCGGAGCTTAACGCCGCACTTTGTGTTAACGGGGCGGAATAAATTAAATGAACAGTCTTACGCTTTTGCCTGTATAAAAGCGTAGTAACAAATAATTCTAGTATTAAGATACTAGAATTAAATAATTTTGTCGCCTACTAATTTAAACATTGCGTGTTGATAAGCGTAATTCAACGCCGCGTTTTACCTTACTAGAGCAAAGAAATTATAACATTTATATGCTCTTTCAACAATTCCGTTCACCACTTTCCGCCGGATTGAGGCATTGCGTGCTAAGTGGCGGAACTCAACGCCGCGCTTTGCCTTGTTACCAAACCCAGAAAATGAAAATACTTCATTTCCTGGAGTAGGAATCGAACTCACAACCTGTCGCGTTTGCAGTCGCACGCTTGTGCCTCTGCGCCACGACAGGCGTTTATATATGATAATTTCCCCAATTGGGAATCGAACCCACAAACATTAAGTCCACATCCACAAAACAATACCAACGTAATATAAATTTAATATTCTTTTATAACATGCGACGTATAAATATTTGAGAAGGTCGTAATTTTAATACAGTACTTGACCTATCTGAAGCGCCTAAAATATCGGAGCGTATTTTATCGAATACACTTTCAAGTGTATTTCATTTATATTAACAATGTTACTTGTATAAATATTGTTTTAGTAATAATATATATATAAAAAAAATCACCCTTTATTGGTGTGACTAAGTTAAGTGGCGGAACTCAACGCCGCGCTTTGTTTAACTTAGGTAGAGGTGTTGTGGCACAGTGGGGCAGTGATTGACTGTAAACACGATTGATTGTGGAGTCGATTTGCACTCGGATGGGTGATATATATTCATTTCTATATCTGGTTGAGTTCCGCCACTTAGTGTGGGAAACGGAGTGTCTTAATACTAGGTTCCCTCTGCCTACCCTGCTAAATGCGGGATACAGCGTGAAGCTATGTTCTATGTCTGGTAAGAGAAAGCGCGGCGTTGAGTTCCGCCAATTAAATTAAAATTTCTCGAATTTGGGTGTAAAGTGATAAAAAGCACACTATATGATTTTACATAATTAAGATTGACGTAAAAAATTAAACAAATTCAAATAAAATGCAACAAAAGTAATATTATTACGAATAACTCAAAAACTACTTGTCAAATCTTAATTAAATTTAGATACAAAAGATTAAACTTAAAGAGATAACCTACCTTCTTTTGAAATCGGTTATAAATATTTTTTTTTAGCTCGACGCTGGGTTACATCACATCAGCAGGGTAGGCAGAAGGAACCTGAGAACCTAGTGTTAAGACACACCGTTCTCTTTCAAAAATTCCGTTCCCCACTTTCCACCGAATTGAGGCAGTTAAAATATATGATTTAACAATAGTAAGGTAGACCACGAGTAAGCAATAAATTTTCACAAACGCTATGAAATTGATAAACACGATAACCCAGTAATTTATTTAGCGCGAAATGTACTAACTAAATTAGCAATATAGAGGTATTTAATATTTTCAGCCTGTCGTGGCGCAGAGGCAGAAGCGTGTGACTGTAAACGCGACAGGTTGTGGGTTCGATTCTCACTCCAGGAAATGTAAAAGTTTAGTATTTCCATTTCCTGGGTTTGGTAACAAGGCAAAGCGAGACGTTGAGCTCCGCCACTCAGCACGCAATGCCTCGGCGAACTCGAATTCGGTGGAAAGTGGGGAACGGAGTGTCTTAACACTTGGTTCTCAGCCCTCTGCCTACCCTGCAATATGTGGGATACTGCGTGAAGCTATGTATGTATACTTTTAGTATACAAACAACGGCGTAGAGAGACATGATGGCATCAAAACGTCACGCCGTTTACCGTGACGGCAAACCAAACTTAAATACTGCTAAGGCACGCCAATATTTTACACAAAAACACATCCCAAAACTACCCCTACGATATAAAATGGTAGATCATATTAATATATTTTAGCAGCAATCATCATTCTATACAGTGGACTATTCTTCAATATTTGCAATACCCGGATCCCGGGGGCATCGTTCTACGTAACTCAATTGCTATGAAAAAAATACAGAAAATTATATTTTGTACTAGAAGTGCTTGAGTATTCGTTTTTTTTAATGTTTTTAATTTAATATTTAGTATTGACGATTCCTCGCTCTGGTGACTAGGTAAAGCGCGGCGTTGAATTCCGCCACTCAGCACGCAATGCCTCAATACAGCGGAAAGTGTGGAACAAAAGTGTTAAAAGAGAACGGAGTGTCTTAACTCTGGTTCCTTCTGCCTACCCTGGTATATGCGGGATATAGCAGATAAAATATATTATATAGACCACTATACAGACGTCTAATTGTAAACGCTACTGGTTGTGAGTTCGATTTTCTTTTGGGGGAAATAATAATAATTAAATTATTTCTATTTTTCCGCCCTGATAAGACAAAACGTGGTGCTACGTTCGTTTCTTAATACGAAATAGCTTGAATTTTTTTTGGAATTTGGATGGATAGATGAGAACGGAGTGTCTGATACTGTAAGTGGAGGATAAGATTATTATTGCAAGAATTTGAAGACATCGTGGCATAATGTAACAATGACTACCTGTGCGCGGGAAAAAATCATGAAACGTTAAAAAAAACGAATTTCTAATAGTTTTATCATCCACTAATCAAATTTGTGATCAACTTGTTTGACATGATGCCCACGGCTACTTTTCACCATCCCACCGCTCGCCTTCGACAGGGAGTTCATGCTCACACTTTGGAGCCTAAATGGTCCCGAACAGTTCGATTTTAAAGGAACTTTCTTCCGCGGACTCTCCAATTGTGGAATGATCTCCCTGCCGAGGTTTTCCCAGAGGGCTACAATATGGGGTTCTTCAAAAGGGGAATAAATAGGTTTTTGAAGGGTCGGCAACGCGTAAGTGATGCCCCTGGTGTTGCAAGCGTCCGTAGGCCACGGTAACCACTTACCATCAGGTGGGCCGACTGCCTTGTTGCCACCGTCGTGGTATAAAAAAAAAAAAACTTAATAATAAAATATATATATATTTCTGTTTTTAGCTTCACGCTATATCCTGCATACTTGAGTATACAGAGAAACAATAGTTAACACACTCCGTACTCCGCTTTCCGTCTAAATTCAAGACATTGTGCATTGAATAACGGAACTTAACACCGGGGAAATGAAGATAACCCTTCATCTGAGTGGGACCGACCTCATAACCATCGCTTTTACAGTCAAATATCCCACTGCGCCACGATTAGTTCAAAAATATTTTCTGCTTAATATGTTATCTATCTGCTTAATATATTAAATAATATCAATTTGGTTATCACATCCAGTAATTTATAGTATCTAAAGCGATCGATCGTTAAAGCTTTTGATGGCCGACAACGGTCGCGATCCGAATCCTGATTACGCACTACTCATGTATGCGGTTTTACTTATATTATATGTTGTATGGAATTTTATATATAATATATGAATTCACTGTACACGCGTATGGTTATGGGTTCGATTTTCAGTCGGGGTAATGAAATTAAATGTTTAAATATTTTTATATAGATATATACTTTTGTATATTTATAAACTAAGTAGATGGGTTTCTATGATGGGCATATTACAAATAAATAAGCGGCGTTGAGTTACGCTACTAAAAAAATTGTCTTGAATTTAGTTGGAAGGCAGAGAACGAAGTAGCTTGACACTAAATTCTGTCTCTATTCCGTTATGCGGGTATTGTAGCTTTCTATACTATTTTTACTATTCTTAAACGCCTCTTGTGGCGCAAAGGCACAAGCGTGTGACTAAACGCGTAAACGCGACAGGTTGTGGGTTTGATTCTCACTCCAGGAAATAGACTTTTTCATTTCCTGGGTATGGTAACAAGGCAAAGCACGGCGTTGAGTTCCGCTACTCAACACGCAATGCCTCAATTCGGCGGAAAGTGGGGAAGGGAGTGTCTTAACAACAAGTTCCCTCTGCCTACCCTGCTATATGCGGGATACAGCCTGAAGCTATGTACTATTCTTACCATATTTGTAAAATTCTAATAATAATCCTTAATTCCTTAAGACACAATAGGTACTGTACACTCGATAGTTATAAATTCAAATTAAACTCAAGAATATCAAAATCAAAACTCCAAAAATATATTTATGAATGAACAAATACTTATTTAATTTTTTTAATTAATATTTTACTTTTTAAATTATTTTTTAGAAATAAGGCAGAGTTAAGTTACGCCACAATATTGACAAGTGACGGAGAGTTATAACACTAAAAAGATTTTTTTTTTTTTTTTTATTTATAACGGACGGAAAACGAGCAGAAGGACCATGTTGTAGATGTGTTGCCAACCTAGAGGATACTGATGGAAGGGGGGACAATGTAGTAGTCCACTATCAGAACCACCACATTTTGGGGAAAGGATGGGTGGGAAAGGGGAAAATCTGGCTTACATGCCATCGAACCGGAACACATCATTAGATATTTGGCGGTTCGTCTTTGACATGACAGTGGTCGCGAGCCAGTCGGAGGACGAACCTCCTACCACCTAACATATATAGCAATATAAAAAATATAATAATATTAAACGTATTCTGAAATCGTACGTATATATTTCCCTGGATGTACGCCAGGAACTAGTAACGAATGCATTGTGTCTCAATACGACTGCATCGTATGGTCTAAGTTGGAAATAATATTTAACTCTTAGTAAATGTTATATATAGATATTGATTATAATTAATATTTTAACAAAAAAGGAAAACGATAGCAAGTAAAATGCAAGATTATTACGAATAACTCATAAACTAAGTTTAATTTAAATGGAGCCACATGTGGAGCTATCATATAAAAAAAGAATATATATTGGAAGTGAATATTAAACCCAGAACAATCGCGTGTCACAATTGTCAGAGACAGTAAGATTGTTACAATGTGATTGTAAATCTATATTATAAATACGTGAAGCAAAAACTTTGTACCCCTTTTTACGAAAAGTACGCGGACGGAGGAGCATGCAACTCGGCACACTTATAGTTTATATAGCGAAGGAGTGCAGAATGATAATATCTTTATAAAATAAGGCAAAAGCGTCATATATTAAATTAATAAAATAAACGTTACACACACTATCATGGTTTGACATGTATGTTTATATAAAATGACATATACGTTACTAGGCAACGCGTTGTTAACGCGACACTACTTATAATTAATTTGTAACAAAAAAAAATTATCGACTTTAAATAAAATCCAAGATTATTAGGAATAAGTCAAAAACTTAACTTAATTTGAATGGACCCACGTGTAAAGCTATCATATAAAAAAAGAATCATTAGCTTGAGGTTCCCTTTGCCTACCCTGCTATATGTGAGACACAGCGTGAAGCTAAAAAAAACAATATTAGACTGGCGGAATTCAACTCCCTATTACTTATAACGCCATTTTCCTCGATGCTTAACTTAACGCCATGCTATAGGTATTGTTCCGTAAAGATTTAGACAAAACCGGTTACAAAGATATTCCTTTAAACTCACAACAGTATATTGTTAGAGATGTCAGTGTACTTTATTCTCTGTGTAAATACAAATATTTACTGAAACACCTTCCTCTTGTTAGCAGCTGAAGTTTTCTATCGAAATTTTCAGAGAATTGTTGAAAGTGACGTTTTTAGATTTTGGCTGACAAATAAAAATAATTTAAAGGTAAAGCTCTTATATAAATATTACAAAAACTTTGCCAATGTATAGGTGTATTCTTTTTTTTTTTTTTATGGATAACGGATGGCAAACGAGCAGAAGGACCACCTGATGGTAAGTGGTTACCTTCGCCCATGAACATCTACACCACTAGAGATGTTGTAGATGCGTTGCCAACCTAGAGGATAGAGACGGAAGGGGAGGATAATGTAGTAGTCCGCTATCGGAACCACCACATTTTTGGGAAAGAATGGGTGGGAAAGGGGAAAACCTGGCTTACATGCCATCGAACCGGAACACATCACAAGATATTTGGCGGTTCGTCTTTGACATGATAGTGGTCGCGAGCCAGACGGAGGACGAACCTCCTACCACCAAAAATTCGAAATTGTATAGCTAGTTGAAAATTTACTTCAAATACTTTTTTGTATTTTACTTATACATACATACATAGTTTCACGCTGTGTCCCGTATATAGCAGGGTAGACAGAGGGAACCTAGTGTTAAGACACTCAGTTCCCCACTTTACGTCGAATTGAGGCATTGCGTGCTGAGTGGCGGAACTCAACGTCGCGCTTTGCGTTGTTACCAAACCCAGGAAATGAAAAAATCCATTTCGTGGAATGGTGGTGGGAATCGAACCCACAACCTGTCGTGTTTACAGTCGTACGCTTGTGTTAAATATTTTACTTATCTTAATAAAAAAATTGTATTAGATAGAGAGAATCACTCCGTTCTCAAATTTTCGATTATTTTAGCATCACTGTGTGTGAAAAATGAAACTGTATATTTATATGACGTATCATAGCAAAGTCTATTGTGGTGCAGTGGGACAGCGTTTGACTGCAAACCCGAGTGGTTATTAGTTGGTTTCACTTTTAAGCACGAAAATTCTAAATTAGAACGGAGAGATGAGAACGGAGTGTCTTTGCTATGTGGTATAAACCTTTAAATTGAGAAAAGAAAAAATAATACGAGTACTATAATTAATTTTAACAAAAAAAGGAAGCCGACTTCATATTAGCTGGTAACATCTTTACCAATATCTCAAAAACTACTTGTCGAGATTTCAACAAAATCAGAAGAACGGCAACACTAGCTATCATATATAAAAAGAATCATCAAAATTGGTTCACTTAAAACATTATACGGAGACACACGTAAAAAATCAGTCAAATTGAAAATACGTACATACATTCATAGCTTCACGCTGTATCCTGCATATAGCAGGGTATAGGTAGAGGGAACCTAGTGTTAAGACACTCCCCACTTTCCGCCGAATTGAGAACCTCATCTTTTTTATAAAAGTACCAATTTATATCGAATAACTAACAAAATTTAACAAAGTTGACGCTTCAGCGCCATTGTGATTAGCTTAAAGCAAAGGGTCCAAAAGATTGTGTACAAGGAAAATGTTACCCTGAATATTACTTGAAATTCCAGAGGCTTGCCAGAGAATTGTTAGTAAAAATGTTCAAAATTACATCTTCAAAGGAATTAAACAAATGGTGTATCTTCTTTAATGATATGAAGTGGGTGAAAGCTATATATAAAAATGAGTGTGTCCCCACTCTAGGAAATGTAAAATTTAGTATTTTCATTTCTTGGGTTTGGTAGCAAGGAAAAGCGCGGCGTTGAGTTCCGCCACTCAACACGCAATGCCTCAATTTGGCGGAAAGTGGGGAACGGAAATGTTGAAAGGTTCTCTGGTTCCCTCTGCCTACCCCGCTATATGCGGGATACAGCGTGAAGTTAAAAAGTGTGTGTATGTCATTGATGAACACAAAAACTACTGTACCGATTATTATGAAAATTGTATATGTATGTATTGTTCCACGGAGGTTTGTATAATATGCTCATTAATGCCACTCGCCACCAGACGGAGCTGCAAAGTAGCAACATCTACCCCGTTCAACCGATTGTCATGAAAATCAGTATGACCATGTATTCTTACACAGAGGAATATATAAAAATGAATGTTTGTCTGTATGTCATCGATGAACTCAAAAAATTTCTTAAATTTATTTTAGTTGTTGGCGTAGCAACGCGCGCCGGGTATAGTTAGTTAGTTAGTTTTTGGTGGTAGGAGGTTCGTCCTCCGTCTGGCTCGCGACCACTATCATGTCAAAGACGAACCGCCAAATATCTTGTGATGTGTTCCGGTTCGATGGCATGTAAGCCAGGTTTTCCCCTTTCCCACCCATTCTTTCCCAAAAATGTGGTGGTTCCGATAGCGGACTACTACATTATCCTCCCCTTCCGTCTCTATCCTCTAGGTTGGCAACGCATCTACAACATCTCTGGTATTGTAGATGTTCATGGGCGAAGGTAACCACTTACCATCAGGTGGTCCTTCTGCTCGTTTGCCATCCGTTATCCATAAAAAAAAAAAAAAAATAGTTAGTTTTACATAAAAGTGAATATTAAACCAACTGTAGTATGCGTTATATTTATATTATAAATAACGCTTTCTGCACTTCTTCATATAAACTTTTAATTGTGCCAAATTTCATACCCTTCTGTCCTCACAATTATCGTAACAAGAGATCCTAAATTCCTTTCAGTTTTCTTTCACGTAATAATATAGGGATTTCTTTTCGGGCGGAAAGCGGTGAACGGAGTGTCTTGACACTAGGTTCTC
Source organism: Philaethria dido (assembly GCA_033558755.1). Classification (NCBI taxonomy): domain Eukaryota; kingdom Metazoa; phylum Arthropoda; class Insecta; order Lepidoptera; family Nymphalidae; genus Philaethria; species Philaethria dido. The sequence continues at coordinate 22,304 of JAKGSA010000813.1, forward strand.
TCAGACGAGCCTGCTATACAAGCTGCTTTAAATATATTTCTATTACATAGTAATTTCTTTATTTTTAATATTTTCAAATGTTAATCACACACATAATAAAAACAAAACATTATTAGAAAACATATAAAAATTAAACGCAGCAGATTTCGAAACTGCGCCCTTGAAACTGCTTAAGCGCTCTAACCGCTGAGCTATGCGTTCCTTTCCATAAAACGTGTGAAAGACGAGGGTTTTGAGTCAGTCAGTCACTAGTGTAAAACTGTCCGTTCATCGTGTTCCGTCCGAACTCAAACATTGCGTGCTGAGTTACATTATTGCCAGAGAGGGTAAATAGTAATAAATATTATCATTACCCTGAGTAAGATTCGAACTCACAACCAATGTTTCACGGTCAGATACCACGATGGATATAAGGATAACATTTATTATAAATTTATGTAGATTCCATTAGTTACAACCGCCTTGCTGCGCGTTATCGGCATATGCTGCAATGTCGTAAATTTTGCATGTTTAATATATAAAATACAAAATAGAGAAGATTTTAAATTAGTATAGAGGTATAATAGGAAGGAAAAATAAGAGAAAATAGAATTTATTATACATACATATATACATACATGAATTTTTCATTTCCTGGGTTTGGTGACAAGGCAAAGCGCGGCGTTGAGTTCCGCCACTAAGCACGCAATGCCTCAATTCGGCGGAAAGCGGGGAACGGAGTGTCTTTACACTAGGTTGTCTCTGCCTACCCTGCTATATGCAGGATACAGCGTGAAGCTATGTATGTATGTATTACAATAAGTATGCTTGAGTTCGAAAATATTTAATATTTAATTAATTTTATTGAAAACTATTCATGAGAAAAGTTCGCAGACCGCAAGCTTTTCGCCTGCAACTTAAAACTATCAATATTAGTAAAAGTTTTATTTGAACTTTATGGCTGAATTTTCTTTATTTTAGGTATGGAAAATTAAATTTTTTACAAATATACTAAAATTATATAAGAATTAATGATAATTAGAAACCATCCTGGTATAGTAAAATAGCGTTTAAATATATATATATATATATATATATATATATATATATATATATATTAATAATAATATAAATGAGATTGTGGGTTCGATTCCCGATCGGGGGACACATACATACTTCACGCTGTATCCTGCATATAGCAGGGTAGGCAGGGGGAACCTAGTATTAAGACACTCCGTTCGATCGGGGGGTTATACACATATATAAACCTTAGTAAGACAACGCGTAGCGTTAAGTTACGCCACGTTTTATATTGAATGGAGTGTTTTGACACTATGCCCTCTTTTCCTACATTGCTACGCGTGAAGCTAAAATCAAAATTTGTAGGATAATACGACATAATTTAAACCATCTGGCCAAAATTTCAGCCAAAAATTAAGTAAATTAAACATTATTCTTATATAACGCTCCTAAATATCTTAGTAGCAAATTATGTAAGAAACAGAGACCAGATGAAATTAACCAGATGGCAACTTATCTGATGGAAGTTATCATATAAATGTTTGAAGCACTCTACATATATTATACCTACATCTGCATTTATAGGCAAAGAGAACTTAGTGTTAAGACACTCCGCTATTTACAACTGTGTTATAAACTAACATATTTTCATACATACATAGAATACATTCTGATAGAACCAAGACACTTCGTTCGCTACTTTCCACCCGAATTTGGAACATTGTGTGTTGTGTGTGTGGCACTAGCCTAAGTAGAGAAAATAATATAATTTAATTAATTCCATTTAGCAGCAAGAAAGGTAGCGGGAGACCTCGCTTGACCTTCGAGAACACAGTATCGATGATACTGGAGGAAGGTCACGTAAAAAGCATGAGGACCCTCCGGAGGACATGCATGAAGAGGTTAATGACTGTGGACGAGGCAAAAGAGGTATGCAGGGACCGGGAGCGTTTGGCGCTCCGTTCTCTCTGACTACCCCGCTAGGGATAAAGCATGAAGTTAAGATAGGATAGGATATAATCATTTTCTCCGATTGGGATCAAATCCACAACCAATCGCTTTTTCAGTCAGATGGTATCCCACTGCGCTATGATGGCATTATTGGATAATATTCATAACTTAATTCCAAACTTTAGAACAAGATTACTTAATTTTTAAAAATATATAAGAATCTTTTACACCAAAAACATCTTTATAGCATTTTACATAACATGAAAACCTAAATATAAAGACCTAGGTTTATACAAATTAAGTTTGAATGAATGGATCAAAGTATAATGGATCTTGCAATTTACTTCAAATTAATAAATGCTGAAACCTTCATTAACTTCTATGAGAATAATGATCTGTGTAATAGGTAAAGTGGTGCAAGTTATAAGAGGAATGAGAAATTTAAAATTGTATTATACTTAATTTTCACGCTTCACGCTGTATCCCGCATATAGCAGGGTAGGCAGAGGGAACCTAGTGTTAAGACACTCTGTTCCCCACTTTCCGCCGAATTGAAGCATTGCGTGCTGAGTACGTAATTATAATGTAATGATATACAAATTATAACGCATATATTATGAATTGAAGGGAGAGTTAGAGAGAGAGTAAGAGAATTTTTCGTTTGGAAGGTATAGAACGTAAGTTAGTGCCAATTTTCGTTTCTAACTTTTTTTAGATATTCATTTGTGGAGAACGAAGTAACTTGACTCTTGAGTTGACAGTCTTTGACTAAGGTAGTCGGTTAAGTTAAGACTTGAGCTTTTTTTATTTATCCTTGAAAAGGGTGTTTTTGTTAGTAAGCGAGTTATTAATAAATTGTACATTATTTTCCGCAAATTTAATTCAATTTTAGATTCTTATGAAAAAGAAAGAATAGAGTGAAACGAGAGGAGAAGAATAATAAAAAGCACATCAAGAATAATATACTATGTGCAGGAGATGGTATTTTTTTTACTTCAATATTTAGTTAAGTCACAAGATACATATCATTTTAAACTTATGTTATGAGTTTTAATCATACATTCACATTATTAAAAAAATAATAATATTTCTTAACAATATTTTGTACCACACCACAAATTACAGGGATTGTTACTCACCCCATTATAACTTGACATCTAAACGTAGCATTTATCACACGGGAATAAGGTTCAAACTTGTTACGCAGTTGTACTTTTTTTTATATTTTTTTTTGTAAAAATGCCAAATGCAATTACCATTCGGCCGCTCTAAATTGTTGTTTAGTTCACATAGATTAAATTTGATTTGAGCTTTTAAAAATGTAGGTGTATGCTGTTTTTTGTAAAAAAAACAATATGTCACTGTCATTTTGTTTAGAGCTAGTTTTGTAGTGATTTAAAATGTCATTTTTTTTAACTATAATGAATATTTTCGTGAATAATATTAAATACATCCATACATACATATCTTCACGCTGTATCCGGTATATAGCATGGTAGGCAGAGGGAGCTTGAGAAGCTAGTGTTAAGACTCCGTTCTCTTTCAACAATTGCGTTCCCCACTTTCCACCAAATCATGTTTTTAATATAAATTTCATAGGAATATTGAAAAGTCCTCTTTTAGTGCTCCTTTACACTCCCCAAGGAGCTTACATACCAAATTTCGTCTTTCTATGGGCAATAGTTTCGCCTGTACATTGTCTTTCAGTCATTCAGTCTATAGTCAATATATATATATATATATATATATATATATATATATATATATATATATTACAAATATCATGCCTACGACCTTACTCAAATTTAAAAACATACAATTAAATAAAGAATTTAGCAGAAAGAATATTTAAGCCCTTTAAAGTCGCTTTCTATACATTTGCCAGTTGAGTAATTTTTTAACGTATTCAACGTCTTTTCATAGCTTCCCCTCATTCTGTACTTCAATACAATGTATGCTGAGGTAATGGACTGACAAATATTTATAGTACTTTTACAATTTTTGTTTGTGGGTGTGGTTGTGGGTTCGATTGTCACTTCAGGAACTGGAATTTTTCATTTCCTGGGTTTGGTAACAAGGCAAAACGCGTTTAGTTCCGCCACTCAGCACGGAATGCCTCAATTCGGCGGAAAATGGGGAACGGAGTGTCTTAACACTAAGTTCTCAGGTTCCTTCTGCCTACCCTGCTATATGCGGGATGTATGTATATACTGATATGCAAGTAATTTTCTAAGTGAAAATATATTTTGGAGATAGCAAATCTGTTTGCTACAGAATTGAGCCGGATCATCTAAAATTTTAATTATAAGGATAACACATACAAGAATATTACAAATTCATACATTTATGATATAAAATATATACTTTCTACGTTAATATTTTATGCTGAGCGTTGCTTTGTATTTGTGTACTATGATAGGGTTGAAACTTTGTGGCCAAAGAAAGGCAATATTTAACTTCCTGGGGAGTGTAGGAGAGCACGAGGAAAGAGTTTCTGGAAATTCCTACGAACACAGGGAAATGAGGATTTTACGCTTATCGGTGGGACCCCGTTCTCCACTTACCGCTAATACATCCACAAGTTGAGTGGCGGAACTCAACGCTGTGCTTTGTCTCACCAAAGCGGATGTTGTCACTTTTTTGCTGCCTAAAATATAAAAATCCTTTTCAGTCTTACCAATATTAGAAGTAACTCGATTACTTACCTGTAAAAATAAAAAAAATATATTAAATTCAGTGGTACTATATTAACAATGGAGTTCTCTACTTCTTTGAATGAACTGTTGTAGCTTCAATAGGTTACATAGAACAAATTACAGAAGAAAAATACTAGTATGTATTTTAAAAGCAAAATATATAAAACTAAACGCCTGTCGAGGCGCAGAGGCACAAGCGTGCGACTGTAAACGCGACAGTTTGTGGGTTCGATTCCTGCTCCAGGAAATGGAGTTTTTCATTTCCTGTTTACGCGTTTGGTAACAAGGCAAACCGCGGCGTTGACTTCCGCCACTCAGCACGCAATGCCTCAAATTGGTGGAAAGTGGGGAACGGAGTGTCTTAACACTAGGTTCCCTCTGCTTACCCTACTATATGTGGGATACAGCGTGAGTACATAGCTTCACGTTGTATCCCGCATACAGCAGGGTAGGCAGAGGTATAACTTGACGCCAAGCATTTTTAACAATATATGAGTTGAACTCATAATCAATTGTGTTTACAGTCAGTCAGTCAGACCATTCATCTAAAAAAACAATATTTAGCCCTACACTCTCATAATCCATGTTACGGTTGGCAGCACTGGGGTCAGACGCGGTCAGATAATACAAATACCTATATAGTATTGATTCTGACTTGTTAGCTACTTCATTTACATACTATATTATACTGTGGACTAATCGAGCTTTTTATATTGAAATCTACGTATTTCCTTCAATTTCGAGATATTGTATGTTAAGCGGAACTCAACGCCGCACTTAGTTGTCACTAAGAGACAAATATATTCAAGGCTCTAAGTGGTATTCGAATTGTGCCATTTTATTGCATTTTGCAAGAATTATGAATAAACTTAGGATTCACTTTTTCTTTTCTTTAGAATCAAATAGAGAAATTATAAAGTTTATATATATGGAGTAGCGGAACTTAACACCGCGCTTAATTCAACCAGACAGTAAAATCATAACTATTTTTCATATACACTGCCCCGAAAGCTTCGAAGTAACAACCATTATAACACAACGACATTGTTTACTGCATTCTATTATACCAACTTATATAGGGTGTATTACTTATTATAACTAATAGTATTTAATATTACTTAAAATTATTTAATATGTTTGATTATCGTTTGAAGTATTTTTGATAATTAAATATAACTGTTTGAGTCAATTATGAGACGATTCACACAGTAGTGTGAATGTAAACAAAATTACTTGTAGGGGAAAATCGTTATATTTAAATTATTTTTATCTAAGCTTTGGTGAGATACACGGCACGGTAATTGAGTCACAATGTCTCGATTTTGGATAGCACGCGGAGTATCTTAACACTAGGCTCTGTCTAACTACACTGCTGTGGAATAACGCGTGGGCTGCTTTGCTTTGTTTCTACTACACATATAAGGGTATAATTCATATATTCAATTGATTTTAATAAATATATATAATTGCTTTCATTAATTCTATGAAATGCATAAAATAACATACACATGAAGTGAAAAACAGAAAATACGTACAATAAAGCTACATTAGCTTGAAATGATCTTCAGGCAACCTTCAGATCCCTACCGTACATTTCAGACCACAGTCATCACCTATAAATGGTACATATAACTTAACGTACCTAATCAACCTAAACTAATTACACAGGGAGTTCCAAAATATACACAATTTGTTAAAACCCTAAGATTTCGCAAACAATCTGACTTTAAAATTTCGTTGCGTAATTGTTCCGAAAAGCGTAATTTTGATTAAGAGTTAATTGAATCCTTTAATTAGGCCTGTGTACGGATGCGTGAATAAGTAAGCCAGTGGAAATAATCCTTAGGGATCGGGTTGGGATTCACTTTTCAATTTTAATACTTTAATTTTATTGCACACGCTGTATAATGTATGTAACGTACGTAGATTATGTTGTTTGCTGGAAAACTTTGCCGTTTCAGTTTTTGGATTTTTTATAATTATATTAAAAATTGTTACATACATAGCTTCACGCTGTATACCGCATATAGCAGGGTAGACAGAGGGACCTAATGTTAAGACACTCCGTTCCCCACTTTCCGCCGATTTGAGGCATTGCGTGCTGAGTGGCGGAACTCAACGCCGCGCCTTGCCTTGTTACCAAAGCCAGGAAAGGAAAACTTCCATTTCTGGAGTGGGAATCGAGCACACAACCTGTCGCGCTTACAGTCGCACGCTTGTGCCTCTGTGCCACGACAGGCGTTAGTTAGAGTTACGTGAAGATAAAAAAGCAATTTAACTTCTTGATCTTTTATTTTTACGGTTTTTAACCCCAATCCCCATAACAAACAAAATTACCCAAATTCACTTCCCCAAAATACTTTGAACAAAGCAAATTGCTTTACAAAGTTCAAGAAAGGGAATAATTAATACAATGATTTAAAAAAAACTTCGCCCCATCAAAATATACGTAGCGAAAATATCATTACGTTTTATCTAACAATTTGGCCTATACTGTGTTTAATTGTGTTTATGAAAAAACAAAATTCGACCGTATTGTGCAAAAAATAGAGTTCAATTCGCATTGTGTGCCTGAAATATTTTTTCAGCAAAATATAAGGTAATCATCCAACTAAAGGTATCTTATAAGTACAGTGGGCAAGTAAAGATAACGTTTTATTGTATTTTTGACTTTATGTCAATAGAATTAAGATCGAAATTCGCGTAGAAGTTGTCTTCGCAAATGCACATAAAGAAAAACAAATCCCTATGACAGTAACAACGAATGTTACTTTTCTCAGTGGCGCTTTTCTTGAAATAATACAGAGGAACCATATAAGGCTGATGTATTTGATAAGCGGTAGCGTTTTAATATTACTAGTGTCCCCGTTGACGCGTTAACAACGCGTTGTCTGGAGCAATGTATGTGTCACTTTATAGAAACATATATGTATGGATGTCAAACTATAGTATTTATATATAGATGATTTTCAGTTTTATTCTTGAGAAAAGAAATTGTAGCGACTAATAAGTTATAATCGGGTTTTTACTATTGTTTTGAGAACAAATTAGAAAATTATTCATATAATTATAATTTACTTTGTTTATCCAACTTGAAATGAAATTAGACAACGATTAAATAACTGAAAAAACTATCAAAGCGGCAAATCGTGCAAGAGTCGTTGTCGTATATTACTAAATATTACAAAAGTATATATTTTGTTATCGATAAATAGTAGAATTACCCTAATACGAATATAATAATCGTGAAGCTAAACTAATCTTAATTTCCTGATATTTTAAAAAGTTAGTCACAGATTTAAGATACGAATATAAATATTTACATATACTAGCGTACCCATGGACGCGTTAACAACGCGTTGTTTTTAGCAATGTTTATGTCACTTTATATAAACATGGATGTCAAATCATGGTAGTGTGTGTAACATTTATTTTATTAATTTAATATATTTTTAATGCATTATTTTAAAAAGATATTATCATTGTGCATTTCTTCGCTATATAAACTGTAAGTGTACCAAGTGTCATTCTTCTCCGTCCACTTAATTTTCTTAAAAAGGGATCCAAAGTTTTTTCTTCACGTATTTATATACAGATTAAAATTTTATAAATGTCTTATGCGTTTACTAAAAAAAATGTTAAGCTTGATTTCCTCCAAACTAATCCGCTACCCGCTACCCGCTACCCGCTCCGCTTACCACCAACACCCATTCACCCTTTCAAAACATAATAATTCGTCATATTTATCATCGCGGCCGCTAGCGTTATGGCCTACGTTACATTCATGCTATAGTGTCTATTTTTGATACGTATAAGGTTATGGAAGTAGGACGCTGTTTTTGTGAGATCTTCACAAAGTAACAATAACATGCTATAGAAAATAAGTAAGTAATAATGTTAAAGATTTTTGTAGCTGCTTAACCCTTTTTCCTTTTATGAATACAAGCTAGTGACTCCATTCTCTGTTTTTTGCTTAACTTAGATATATTGTAGAAGGGCGGAACTCAACGCCGTGCTTTGTATTTATAGAGGTGAGAAATAAAGATAAATTAATACAAATATAAATGCCTCAATTCAGCGGAATGTGGGGAACGGAGTGTCTTAACACTAGGTTCCCTCTGCCTACCCTGCTATATGTGGAACACGACGTATGTATGTATGTATTAAATATAATTATCCCCTAGAGTGGGAACCACAACCATCATTGTCTCCACTATACCATCTTTCATTGTATTTAATTATATGAATTACTATACAAACTGTCATTCAATTATTATAAATCAACCGGATTTGAACCCAGAACATACGTGTAAAGGCGTGTCTCGTACACTTTGTTTGGTATTCTTCAAAAGAAAGAAGATCTTTCTTTATTGATAAATGAAATTAATAGCAAATAAATCTTTTTTAAAGATATCAAATTTCAATGATATATGTTTGTCTATTAATAAAATGAACCGAAAAGAATAATGCTTGAATAACTATAGTAGAGTATTATTCTATTTAAAGCTATTATGCAGTGGAAACGCCCCTGACTGTACATGTGATATTTGTTTATATATTTATATTGTAGTTAAGCAATTCGCGGTGTTAAGTTCCGTCGTTCTTTTAAATGAGTGGAAATTGGAAATTAGAGAAGTGGATGTATCAATATTATGTTCCTTGTACTTATCCAGAAGACTTCATTATGATGTTTCCATTAAGATTTTAACTATGATTCTCGCATATGGCAGTATAGGCAGAAAGAACTGAGAGTTAAGATGTGTCGTTTTCCATTTTTAATTTTGCGGCCTTAGTATTTTTTTTTGCCTCAATCTGACGGAAAGTGGGGAACGGATTTGTTGAAAGATAACGGAGTGTCTTAACACTAGGTTCTCAGGTTCCCTCTGCCTACCCTGCTATGTACGGGATACAGCGTGAAGTTAAAAAAAATGTACTTTGTAATTGTCTAAGGTCGGGGAAACAAATGTGTCCTATTAACATTATTAATGTAAAACTTATGAGAATGGATGCTTGTTGCTCTTTCACGCAATTACTATTAAACACATCTAGATAAAACTTTACAAAAATATAGCTAATACATTAGAATAATAAATAAACAATACAAATTAACGATATATATTTCCGGAAATACAATTTTCCAACACGCACTCCGCCATTTTAAAACTTGAAGTAAATCAAAATGGCGTCACCAATAAAAAGCTCTTTTCTATCACAGACAGTGAAGCTCTGATTTTGTATTCAAGTAGCATCTTTCATTAAAAGGCGAACCTAATACATTTGGTGTTTAATTTATTAAACCATTACCGCCATTATTTATGGCGTGAATAAATTTAACTAAATGATCGGATTCTCTGTTCTGTTACGTTTAAAATATATTTTCTAGTATTAAAAAGTTTTAAGCAATCGAACGATATCTGTAATATCAAACAATATTTGAGCTTCAGGTCTTTTTGCACATAGTGTCGAAACTTTCTAACCTCCACTTTAAGCCCCAATTTGAGACAATAAGGCTTATAGGCAGAACTCGATGCTAGTGACTTCAATCTCTTCAGAGATAAGAAGCATTGTGTATTATTATAATTAAGGTTTTAACAAAAAAAAACAAAATTCGAATTCAAATAAATATAAATATATGAACGAATAACACAAAAGCAATTAAGCTTAAATGTGACCACATCAAAGCACTAGCTATCATATAAAAAAAGAATCATCAAATTTGGTTCATCCAGAAAATAGTTGACCAGTAACACACATAAAAAAATAAAGCCCTCTAGAACCTTCTCTATTCATGAAGTATTTAAAAGAAAGTCGCTTTTAAAATATTTCAGGAATTCCCTCAAGATAGAATCGAACCTGGAACCACAATCATAGCATCAGTTAAAATCACTAAGAGGATATCATTTCGTAATTTCCCAAGTTCTTTCCCTCAAAGGGCACCGGGTCAGTCTAAGACAAGTAATTACTTGGCTACGAAACATCGCGGTCGTTCCATTTTTAAGTCTTATTAATGAAAAAGGCTCTTTGCGTCTTGTAATTAAAATGTACATTAAACTTAGCAGAGAATACGGAGTGATTTGTCACTAGAATCTCTTGGTTTAATATTCTGGTTTTTAAACTAAGTAGCTTTTATTATTGAAAATATTACTTATATTGGTTAATGTGTAATGTAGAGTTTGGGGTTGGGTTCCGCTACCTATTTCTTAAAATAGACAGAAAAGCTTTGCCAGGTAAATCTTGAAAGTTAGCCTAGATATTTATTTAATAGTATTAGCTTAATTAAGGTTAAACTTAATTGACGTCTTTGAGAGCATCATTATTCCATAATTAAAAGAAAAGATATCGTATCAGTGTCTGACTAACTAAACGCGAGTGACTATGTCTTCGATTTCTACGATCTATGATCATATTTAAATCACTTATATTTTCCTTATCTGTTACAACAATGCACTGAGTTTCACCACTCAATATGCAATTTTTCCATGAGAATGAGAGAATCGAGTGTCTTAACACTAGGTTCTCTGGTTCTCTCTGTCTACCCTGCTATATGAGGGATAAAAAAAATGCAATATTTCGATTTCGAGCGATAATAGTTTAACCGGAGTGTCCTGACACTAATTACCCAACTAAATCACATTTCCTCCCACAAAACGCTATAATTAAAGCTCTTATACACTCAGATATATAGGCTAAGCTTATTTATAAACCCGTCTTATTCATCTAGATGAACCCGCCGCGAAAATTTATTAATTTCATTAAGAGTACGTACTCTACGTAGAGCCATGTTTTTTGATTGTAAACAAAATCCATTCACTTTGCATGATGAATGCCTGTTCTGTTCTGTTCGGTTCAGCTTTATTTATTAGAAAATTTAAAATGTTTTAAGCTTTTTGATAAGGAAAAGCTCGTCTAAACGATTTTCAAAGTAATGGCCCGATTAATTTTGAACATTAAGTCTGTAAATAGGTACAAGTGATTGCGGATGTTGTTTTATAAGGGAATTAGAGGGAAATGTGATTTTTAACCGATTTTAAAGAAGTAAGTTCTTAATTGGACTGAAATATGTGTTACTATATAAAAAACTAAGGAAGTTCGCAATTTTATTCTTTTTTTATGTGTGTTATCATGTAACTTTTTACTGGGTGAAACATTTTTGAAGATCCTTTTTTTATATGATAGCTTGTGCTTTTGATGTGGTCCCATTTATTTTTTTTTAAGATTATATATTTGATTATGAACAGTATTTGAGTTTTTTCTAAAGATTTTACTTTTAAAAGAAGTACAACATTGAGTTCTATGTTGATTTGTGTCTAGGATTGATTGCAAATCTAATAAAAACACTCTCAGAAGTAGATGAACAAGGATTAAGAAACAGAGCCAGAAACAGTGTCACTTATTACTAGCTAATTTACCTAGCCCCCTTATATGTTATTCCACCTTCCTACAATTATAAAAGATGACAGAGTTCTTAAGAAGTGTGAGGAGTCGAGAACAGAGAAGCATACTTTTAGCAGCTTTTAGCGCACAAAAACAACGGGTTGCACTCCAGGAGTGCCGCCTGAAGAGAAACTTCATCATGGTAGAGTAGCATACAAACAGGTGGAAGATTCAAAGACACTAAAAATCAAAAGAGATCAACAATTCATTGATTGAATTGGAACGATTACGTGAAAATCCTCTGAAAACCGTCAAAACACTCCCTAATTTCATTCCTAAGAATAATAGATTGTCTAATTTTTTCATTCAATTGTCAAAGTTTACATGCGCTTCCTTAGTCTTACGAATTTTCGATCAGGCCGTCGTCGATCATCGATCGTGTCCTGACGCGAGTTTAACATTTTTTACCCATCACAAAAAGCAAACAAAACCACTAAAGAAGTTATCACTTCAAAAAATGGAAATCAACCCTAAAAATACACGTAAACTCATTAAATTATCACAAATGCCAACAAATTGCTTGCTGCCACATATTTTCGGATTTCGGGACAGTTATAAATTTTTCCCAATGTAATATTTAATAGAGATGCCTTGTCAAAACATTAGTCGGGCGGAGGTCGGGTAACATTCAAAGTACGGGGAAGGGTCGCTATGATTTATAAAGATGCCCTCAAGGCTTTACTTGTTACAATCTTTGCGATAAAATTTTAAACCTACCCGTACGTTGTAAGGAAACGTTAATTATGAACGCGATACTCCTTTGGGTATATAGTATTTTGCATAATAACTTACATTTAGAAGATAAAGCGCGGCGTTGAGTTACGCAGTAATACAATGTATGAATAGAAAGAAAAGTGGGGAACGGAATGTCTTTTTAATTTCTTTATTTCCTGTGTTATTTGCAGGAAAAATCTATTGCAAATTAATCGAAAAAAGAAGTAGCTTTACACGTAGCAAGGTAATCAAAGAGAAACTAGTGACGAGACACTCCGTTCTCTGTTTTATCTCCTGAAACGAACAATGCGTATTAAATGGAGAATCTCAACGTCGCATTTTTACTGAGTAGTAAAATGAAATAATTATTTATATATAATAATATTCTTTATTATATTTAAAAATATATGGGAAAAAGTAGTTTACAAAGGTAGATCTATCTCTAAAAGAGATTTCTTCAAGTCGATCTGTGGAAATAGATGAGTATGTAACAAAATTTAAATATAATACATACATAGGTTCACGCTGTATCCCGCATATAGCAGGGTATGCACCGGGAACTTGAGAACGTAATGTTAAGACACTCCGTTTCTCAGTTTCCGTCGATTTGAGGCATTTCGAGCTGAGTGGCGGAACTCAACGCCGCGCTTTGCCTTGTTAACAAACCCAGGAAATGAAAAATTCCATTTCCTGGAGTGGGAATCGAACCCACAACCTATCACGTTTACAGTCGCTCGCTTGTGCTTCTGCGCTACGACAGGCGTTTTATTTAAATATAATTATTGTCCTAAGTAGAGAATGAGAACCTACAATTATCATGCTTACAGTCAGATGGCGTACCACTGCGCTATAAAGGTTCCTCACTAATAAATAATCATCAAAAAGATTGATGTAGAAACTTTTCCAAGAAAAAAAGCTTACAGGCCATTTATACAAATACTCACTTATTTTCATAAAATTACGACCGCAAGTTAGAGATTTAAAGTTTAGTCAAAGTGTGCAACTTGGACCATTATCTCAACATACATATTTGTAATAGCTTCACGCTTTTTGCTACATAGCAGGGTAGCCAGAGAGAACTTAGTGTCGAAATACTCCGCCCGATTTGGATACTTTTTTAGAGTGATTTTTTTCTTCTTAATTTTATTATTATTATTTTTTTAATTACATATTATGAAATAAATAAATAATAATAATAATATGAGATAAATACAGGATGTTTTATTTTTTCTTACCTACATAATTATAGTAATACTTCTTAGCTAAACTTCTATTAGCTATGATTCGACTTATATTTACTACTTTTGTTATGTCACTTATTTTCCTACTTTTGTAGTTTTCATTCTATTTTTCATTTATTTTTATATATTTCAACATCTTTTAGAGGGTCTTTATATAAGAGTTTAATTAAATCTTAACTATCAAAAACCTTTGAGACGCGAAAATTTACGAATACAACATCACTCTTTCAAGTCAAGTGGTCAGTAGTGTCTAGACACTCCCGTTCTCCAATTTCCGCCTTATATCAAGACATTATGTATTAAGTAGCGGAACTCAACGCCGTGCTTTGCCTTTTCAAAGTAAGGAAATGAAAGTAATTTTAATATAATCATTCTTATGAGTAGGCATCGAACCCACAACTAATCGCGTTTATTATCGAAAATACCGACTTATTTTCATAAAATGACTACCACAAGTTATTAGATATTTTAAGTTTAGTCAAAGTGTGCAACTTGGTCCATTATCACAGCATCCATACGTATCTTTTTGAATTTCCAACTGATGATGTCTTAAGATGAAATCTTTCTGAGCGTATGCTAATGTAGTATTGCTTTAGTTTCAACATTTAGTGTTAAACGAAATAGTAGGAAAGTTTGTTTTCATTTTTTTATATATAAAAAGTTTTAGATCTGAAGCTTCTTACTTATTATTCGAACTTTTTAAGCTATCATCTTTAAAAGCTAGCAAGCTTTTTAAGCTAACATCTCTATATTTTGCTTAAAGAGTCAAAGAAAATGAAGAAGAGAGTTTTATCACTATGTCGGTTTGATATCTCACGCCATACCACGACATATTTCAGTACGATATTTCAATCCGATGGTATTTATAAATCTTTATAAGCCCATCGAGTTACTAGAGAAAAAGATAGTCTATGCATCCGATAATTACAGTTTGGCTTCCAATTTCTGGAATTACGTACGTACGTACGTACGTCCCGCGGTGTTAAATTTCGCCATCCAATAAGCAATACAGAAAAAAGTAGATTATCCATAATCTTGTCACATTTTTTTTTCTTCACGCTGTATGTCGCATATAGCAGGGTAGGCAGAGGGAAACTGAGAACCTAGTGTTAAGACACTCCGTTCCGCACTTTCCGCTGAATTGAGGTATTGTGAGCCGAGAGCCAGAACTCAACGCCGCGCTTTACCTTGTTTCCAAACCCAGGAAATGAAAATACTAAGCTTTTACATTTCCTGGAGTAGGAATCAAACCCACAACCTGTCGAGTTTATGGTTGCACGCTTGTGCCTCTGCGCCATGACAGTAGTAATCTTATCACAACGGCTCCATATTGTATTGTACCATATGTTATAAGAAACTTAGTAATCCCTATTAATATTATAAATGTGATTATAAATTTGTTTGTTACGCTTTCACGCCAAAACTACTAAACCGATGATAATGAAAGTGTGTGCATATATTCTTAGAGGTATTAAAAAGGACATAGGATATTTTTTTATTAAAAATATTAAAAAAAATTGGCAGTCACGATTGCTTGTCATAATAATAGAAATCTAGCTACTTCAAAAGCCTCAAATAAACGCATATACGAACTATACACTATAGTATGTAGTATGGACTGCCATTGACCACGAGGGAAGCCACAGGTTACAGTTAGTATCTATATAAATCTGTACATTCTCTTTGCAGACTCCTCCCTAATATATTCAACCATCGCGTTTCATAAATCAAAATAAGCTGCTTCTACATGCGCGTGAATCACATAATTTCCAGTTTTTTATATTATAGAATTCCTATTTTTTTTAACTTCACGCTGTAACCCGTATATAGCAGGGTAGACAGAGGGAACCTGGTGTTAAGACATTCCGTTCGCCACTATCCACCTGGAGTGGGAATCGAACCCACAACTTGTCACGTTTACAGTCGCACGCTTGTGCTTCTACCCCACGACAGGATATTATTGTTATAGATAGAATAATATAGTGGTAAGTATATTATTTAAATTTCATTTTAGTGTACGACATGAATGTCGGAACTCTACGCCACTCTACTCTAACTCTACGCATGTCTTTTTAGAAGGTTGCTGCAAACTTTGAGCTTTTAGTAACAAACTTCAAAAAAGAAAGAAGTTCTCAATTCGATGGTTTTTTTATGTGTGTTACCGCACAACTTTTTACTGGGTGAACCAATTTTGATGATTTTATACGAGTATGATAGCTAGTGCTTCTAATGTGGTCCAATTTTAATTTAGTTAAGATGCAGCTTTTGAGTTATTTGTAAGAATGTTACCTTTTTTGTTAATTTTTTTATTATAATAGAGAGTACAGTACAGTGTTATTGTAGTAACTACGTCACAAATGGTGGATCTTAACGCCGCACTTTATGTTGGGAGAGCAAGGACACTGAACAATTATTAATATATATATATATATATATATATATATATATATATATATATATATTTCATGTATGTGAACCAACTACCGTCGCCTTTAGATATTAATTTGAGAACAACACCGCAATGCAAATTGTTCCAATTTTTGTCACACTATTTATGCGTGACTTTAAGTCCTCGGAGTATCTAACAGGTAAAAAAGTAAGGCAAATTGTCCTACGGTACGAAATATTTCAAATATTTCTCTTATAAAACCGTCGTGGCGCAGTGGAAAGCGTGTGATTGTTAACGCGATTGGTTGCGGATTCGATTTCCACTCGGAGGAACTATAAAAGCAAAAAAAATAGCTTCACGCATTAGTTCGCAGAGCAAATACTCCGTTCGCCACTTTCCGCCGAATTGAGGCATTGCGTGCGTGCTGGCGGAATGGCTCAATACCGCATTTTGTCTTATTAGATCAGGGAAATTGAAAACAATTTAACTACAATCATTTACCCGAGTGGAAATCGACCCCACATCCTATCACGTTTGCAATCAGACTGTCCGACTGCGCCATAATGGCCTCAATATTTAAATTATTTTCAATTCTCTCGTAAGACAAAATGTGGCGTTAAGTTTCCATTCATTTTGACCTGAACGAAAAGAACGGAGTGTCTTAACACTACGTTCTTCCTGACTACCCTGTAATGGAAAAAATTAAAGTTTCATTTAGCTTCACGCTATATCCCGCACATAGCAGTATAGGTAGAGGTAACCAGAGAACCTAGTGTTAAAACACTCCGTTCCCTTTAACATAAAAACTTAAAGTTATAAAAAAAATCACTTATGTAAATCCACCCGAATTCCATGATAATGGACCATACAGGGTGTTCCAATTTTATTAGATTTACACTTTTTTTCACCTCCGAATCTTGAATTATACAATGGCTGATGGTTTCTCGGCCTCCCTAAAGTAATCTCTGATTTGCCTAAGTATCTCTCTTTTATCGAATTTATTTTGCGTTAAGAGGCTTAAAATGTATTAGATGATGTATTTTGGTATATTACCGCAGAATCTATAGTTCATGTTGGTTAGAAAATGATGGGTGTTCATTATTAAACTAGGTTTTGTAAGAGGAAAGAATTGATAGTGATATATCACTTTTCTTTTTTACATATCCAATTTTGCAAATGAGACATAATAGTTTAAAGACGTATTGAGTAGCGGAATTCAACGCCGTACTTTGACTTGTAAGAGCGTAGTAATGATAATACGGTCATTCTCCTAGTAGGAATCGAATCTGCAACCAAACGCGTTTACAGGCAGTCGCTATCCCACTGCGACACCATAGTTTCAAACATAAATTAATATACTTATTAAAAGAACTTTTATATGAATTTGAACCTACAATCTCCTCAAATACACGTTTTGGCTACTGTATGTCACCACTGCGCCATGATGGTTTCAGATAGCTTAGAATAAATTGGATTGTTTATAAATTCAATGTAGTTTAATAAGAAAGAAAATGGGAAATGGGATAATGTATGCTTTAAATTTTGTAAAAGGTTGAACGGTTGCTTTACTCGTAGTAATACTTTTTTATCTTCCACCCATCTACCGAATTATGCGGGACAGGCGGAGGGAATTTATTGGAACATCTTTCCGTTCTTGATTTTTTACTTGTTTTCTAAGATATTTAGCATAACTCAGCACATTTATTAGACTAAATATACTGTGCTAACAAAAATAATTAAAATTTTATGTTATATGTACTGGAAATTGAACCCTAATAGTTTAGTCAGATATTTGACAATTATGCCGTCACAATATTTTTTTCTTTATTTTTCAGTTTAACATACATACATATATAGCTTCACGCTGTATCCCGCATATAGCAAGGTAAGCAGATGGAACATAGTGTTAAGACACTCCGTTCCCCACTTTCCGCCGAATTGAGACATTGCGTGCTGAGTTAAACAGAATAAATAGAAATAACTTAAAAATAGCGTCAAGACGTTCGTTCTTCGAGCTACGTCCGTATTTAATACATTATATTTTAAGTAGTTAGTGAGTAAGTCAACTCCATCTTCTCAGCGCAGGAAAATAGATATAATTTAAATATGAGTATAATCATTCAGATTAGGGATTCAGCCCTCATTCTTTTATAGTTAGACGAGATCCTGCACCACAATTGCCTCATAATAATTAAAAAAAGAACTTTGCTCTAAAAACTGCACTACATCATTCGCAATTTGCAAACAGTTAACTATTTCATTTCAATATACTAGCGTCACAAAACGTCCCGCCGCACTAAATGCTATCTGCACTTGAATTCATTTGAGCTTTCGAACAGTTTAACTTGGTAGGTTTCCAAGGATTTAGGACTTTGAATAAAACTACTGAATCTCAACCAAAATGGTTTTCTTAATTCTTTTTAGATACTACATTATAGTATAGTATAACAATTGTCGCAATGCGGTCCCAACTTTATCACATATTCACCAAAAATCTTGCACAGTTTCTCTCCCAGATATATAAATTCAGAGAAGTCTGTTAAAGAATTTCTTAATTGGATACGCTTGGTCCTGACACTGCCATTGGAAGTTCCTTTTCGAAGCAAACCCCCAAATTAACTCACTCGAAGATTGAAGTCGGTGAATATAGTGAAAACTTGGTGGAATTTATCTTCCCCCGCAAAGTTCGATTGAGCACTTATAGATGGCAGCGATTTGAATTTGTGGCGGCGTTAAAGTTATCTGACACTGACGGAATTATAATTATCCGAGTCATTTTTGCGTTTTCCAAGTTATATTTACGATTGGAATTGGATTTTTGTTCGGATTCAAGGATAATTTGGTTGGTTATTTGATGTGGGGTCAAGAAATTCTTTTGTTGAATATAATAAATGGTTTATTTGATATTTTAAAGTGAGATAAGTGAGGATCTTGTGACCTACTTTATTTTTATTTGAAGATATTGGATGGATGGGAGATTTTAACTTTGTGTATTTATACACTGAGTACTTATTCATATTGTCAATAAAAATGAGATTCGAATCTACAACTACAACTTGTAATCAAACTAAACTCAACTTCTTAGATATAGTGTCTATATATGATATATATATACAGAGCTTAACACATTTTCTCGCATCGCAAGGTATGTAGAAAAATCTAGTGTCAAAAAACTCTGTTGTCATCTTTCCGCATGAAATCAATTATTGCGTACTGAATAGCGAAGTTCAACGGAGTGATTTATTATAATAGAGTAGACATATGAAAATAATTTAAATCATTGATAATTGATATGATTATTCCTATAAGTAAGAACGCCAAATATCTAATGATGTAAACCTATAATGAAAAAATAATTGGAAAATAAATTAAAAAAAAATGTGTTCCGGTTCAATGGCATGTAAGCCAGGTTTTCCCCTATCCCACCCCGTCCTTTCCCCAGAATTTGGTGGTTCCGATAGCGAACTATTACATTGTCCTCCCCTTCCATCAGTATCGTCTAGGTAGGAAACGCATTTACAACACCTCTGTTGTTGTAGATGTCTATGGGCGAAGGTAGCCACTTACCATCAGGTGGTCCTTCTGCTCGTTTGCCATCCGTTATTCATAAAAAAAAAGTAGTAATCGAACCCACAACCAGTCGCGTTTACACTCAGACTATCTTATACTATAGCCATAAAGAGAGTTATACTCGTAACTAGTTAAATCTACTTTGAAATAGACATGTCTAAGTACCTAACTTATGTAATGAAAATTACCTGAATTATACATAACATCTTGATAATTTGTATAAACATATTTTGATAACAAATATTCAAGTTCGCAAGAAACATTTGGAGCTGACTTAAAGATATAACTTCGTAAATTAACTTATCGAGTGTAAAACAAAGTTCATTTGGAAAACTTCTCAGAATTACTCATCTATATGTATATATATATATATATATATATATATATATATATA
>JAKGSA010000813.1:49492-59808 GCA_033558755.1 Philaethria dido
TGAAATTACTAAATACCTTCACATCCTATACTGGCTTCCCTAGATACTCGTATATAAACCGGCTTCCGTAAATATACATCGGCTTCCCTTAATTTAGCGGCTTGCCTAACAAAAATTTTCACGCCTCGCCTCTTCTCTGTATCTCTTTTTGCTCTCTTTCTAATTAAAAATCAACAAAATAACATATTTTCCATACATTAATAAAATAACTAACTTACGCAAATATGCCTGAAGTCGAAATGTTTGGGGCGAAAATTTTACGATTACAATACAGTGTTAGCTAAACTTTCCACGCCATAAACCTTTGACCTTCATAAATATTCTATAAATTACCATAAAATTTTATTACTTTTTATTATTTATATGTTTATAATGTTATTTTTTTTGGATTTAAATTATTATTTTATATCTATCCGATTTTTAAGAAGGATACATACAGGATTACGCTGTATCCCGCATATAGCAGGGTAGGCAGAGGGAACCTAGTGTTAAGACACTCCGTTCCCCACTTTCTGCCGAATTAAGGCATTGCGTGCTGAGTGGCGTAACTCAACGCCGCGCTTTGCCTTGTTACCACACCCAGGAAATGAGAAATTCTATTTCCTGGAGTGGGAATAGAACCCACAACCTGTCGCGTTTACAATCTCACGCTTGTGCCTCTGCGCCACGACAGGCGTTTTTTTTATTTTTGTTTTAAATTATTATTTCATATCTATCCGACTTTAAAAGAGGATTAGGTTATTAACCGATTGTACTTCTTTCTATGTGTTTTGCCGAATTACTTTTTACTGTATGAACGAATTTTAATGATTCTTATTTTGTATGATAGCTAGTGCTTCTAATGTGGTCCCATTAATGAATTAATTTAGGCGTTGTGTGCTGAGTAGCGGAACTCAACGCCGTGCTTAGCCTTACATTTCTTCTTTATACCGTCTCCGATATTAGCCTCACAAAAATAGCATTAAAAAGATAGAGTGTAGTGATTAAGCTATCCGTTCTCCACTTTTAAAACCAGCAATATATTCATTGTGAAATCAAAACTAACTTTCCTACAAATAGATAATAAATAAATTTTCTTTTCAAACATTGAAATCTGTTGAAAACTTTTTGAGAAGTACTCGTATAATCTATATTGATTGATACATCGGTGTTACTTTCATACTTTACGTACATACCATATATGGATTGCCTGTTTGTTTTGGAAACTGAACCGTAGAGCTTACGTAGCTTTTCACGCTGAAAGCAAAAGTGGCCTAAGTCAAATATCTTCATATATAAAACGCTTTTGTTACTGACAGACAACGTACTGTCGAAGCTACTGTACATAGTTTGTTGTCCCTGAAGGGACGGGGGAATACAATTCCTCTCCGTCGCTGTGTCCTAAGAGGCGGGTATCCCAGTAGTTTGGTGGTAGTATTATAAAAGTAGCCAGGTTCCCCTATTCTCGCCCATTTTTCCCCAGAATATGGTGGTTCCGGCCACTACATTATTTCCTCTCCTTCCTATCTGAACACTAGGTAGACATTTACAACTCCTGTGGTGTTGTAGATGTCTATGGGCGGAGGTAACCACTTACCATCGGGTGGTCCTTCTGCTCGTTTGCCATCTTATATCAATAAAAAAACATAGAATGGTGAAACTTGGCGTGTAGACTCCTTAGCGAGTGTAGGAAAACAGAAAAAGAAAGGATTTCTTGAAATTTCTACGATATGGCAAGAAAAACATAATTTTGGCTTTATAAGCAGTCCAGGCAAACGAAGTCGCGGGCTAAGTTACGTAATTTATTTTTTGATTGATTTGGATGTTTGATGAACGGAGTGTCTTAACACTATTTTCTCTCTATCTTGCTATGCGCGATAAAACGTAAAAATAGTTACATACTAATGGAAACAGTTTCGGTCAGGTTAATATGAATTATCCTTGATCTTGGCTTAGATTTTTCTTGATTTGGCTAGGTGGGGTAACGTGTGACTGTAAACACGATGATTGTAAGTTCAGCACACACTTGTGAGAAAGATCATATATAGTTAATCTTTTAAGACAAAGCGCAGCGTTGCGTTGAGACAAAAAGTAGAGAGTGGAGTGTCTTCACATCAATACGTTTTCCATAGCAAAATAATCATGTAACAGAAATATATATTAAATCAATATTCATTATATAAATCTATTCATTTCAAGTTTGGGCGAAAAGTTCATAACAAATAAGTTTTAAAGCAAGATTGATGATTTGATCTCCCCAAGGAGAGTGGGACGGGATAATCCCTGTAGTTAAGTATCTTAGGTGGTAGGATATACGAATTTACGACTTCGAATTTCGATAATACCAACTGAAAATCAAGCCAGCGGAGAGTGGGGAACGGAAGTCTTCATGAAACGGAGTGTCTTAACACTAGGTTTTTAGGTTCTCTTTGCCTACCCTGCGGGATACAACGTAAAGCAAAAACTAAATTGATGATTTGGTCTCCCCAAGGAGAATGGGACGAGATAATCCCTATAGTTCTTATACAATTATAATCTTAGATGGTAGGACATACAAGACTTCGAATTTCGATAATACCAACTGAAAACCAGGCCAGCGGAAAGTGGGCGATGAAAGCCTTAATAAAACGGAGTGTCTTAACACTACGTTCTCAGTTTCTCTCTATCTACCATAGTGTATCTGGGATACAGCGTGAAGGTTCTACAGTCCACGCAAATGTAATTCCCCCCACATGCCACTGGACAGAAAGTGGAGAACGGAGTGTCTTAACACTAGGATCACCCTAACTACTCTGCCATACGTGAAAAAGCATAAAAATGAAAAAATAAGTCACTACGTCAACAATCCGAAAGCTGATATCAAATTTAAACGGGACTTCAACACTGATTGGTTTACAGGTGAATCCAATAACGTTTCAGAACGAATTAATATTTTACAATTGTCGGGTTTTGCTTAAATGTGATTACTTTGTAATAACACAATATTGGTTTTTACAAAGTTTTGGTATTGAATAAATAAAATATAAAAAAAGTTTTATACATGAAACATAAACACTCCGTTTGCCACTTTCTGTCTGAAATAGAAACTTTTACACTAAAATGAAAGGAAATTACACTATCTTTTAACAAGAGAAGAAACTCCATAGCGCACCAAGGATACAACGTGCTAGTGCCCATCCCGTTGTAGAGAAAGGAGTTTGGAGAGCGCCTGGGATTTACGACTCAACGTGTAGATTTAAGGGGCTCCTATAAATGCGCATTAACGTTAACCTCCACTGTCTTTGTTCCTCTCTCTACTCTACCAATATTGAATTGGTAATTTTTACGAAGGAAACTTTTGTATGAAAATAACTTTAGTATTGAAGATTGAAGAAATAAGTTTTGTACAGTAAACATGAACTCTCTTTTCACGCTGTATCCTGCACGTAGCGTGGTAGGCAGAGAGAACCAGAGAACCGACGTGTTAAGGCACTTTGTTTCCTTCTAACATATCCTTTCTCCACTTGGAAAGAAATCATGAGCTCTCCGTTTCCTATTTTTCTTCTCTTAACGTCTTAACACTAGGTTCCCTCTGCCTACACTGCTATATGCGGGATATAGCGTGAAGCTAAGAATGTATGTATGTACCTATAGTCCTGCCTTTTTCTTTTTATTATATATATAAATATTTCTTTCTAGTCATCTTTCATTTAAAAACTAAGTAACATTTATAAAATTTTAATCTTCTTTTCGTTCGTGCAAAGATATACTCGTGTATAAGGCACGTAATCTAAAAATAAGAGAAACATTTTATGAATCTCGCCTCGCGTCCCGGAGGACGTTCGTGTATTAGTTGATATGTTTTGCAAAAAAATGGAAGTACCTTACTATGAAATGTGTTTTTTGTTGTAATTGGTTCTTTATAATAATAACGTCTGTTGTGGCAGGAGAGAAGCGTGTGACTGTAAACGCTCCAGTGGGGGTTTGATTTCCACTCCAGAAAATGGAATATTTCACTTTCTGGGTTTGGTAACAAGGCAAAGCTCTGCGTTGAATTCCGCCACTCAGCACCCAATGCCTCAATTCGGCGGAAAGAGGGGAACGAAGTATCTTAACACTAGGTTCCCTCTTCCTACTCTGCTATTGGCGTCATACAGCGTGAAGAATAAGTATTTTTGTTTCTTTGCTCTATTAATGTAAATGCGGTGTTGTGTTTAAATTATTTTTATTTTTTCGGTTTGGGGACAATGTTGAATTCCGTTAGTTAATACTTCATGTCTGGAATTCAAATGGAAAGCTGAGAACGAAGTGTCTTGACACTAGGTTTTCTTTGCAATACAGGAAACAGCATGAAGCTAATTATTATTGTCTAGTCTTTTCATATTAGATGGTTAACGTTTATTTTTGTATTTCATTTTCTTGATTATTTAAACAAAAATTATTTATTACATTTAGACGTTACGGAGAGAGGAGTGACCTAACATTATGATTCATACAAAAAATTCGTCTATTTTTCATTCAAATAAAAACAGCAAAAAGATTATATTTTCGCAAAAAAATCTACGATTTATATATTATGACAGACAAATACAGATGATGAAGGCTGAATAATTTAATACCGCTGACATTTTTAATGCAGAACCCCAAAAAAAAAAAGAAAAACGACGAAAATGTAGGAACGTCAATGTCAAAGTTTATCACGAGATAGCGCGTGATACGACGGCGGGAAAAAATTAGATGCCTTCTTTTAGACGATATTATTAAGTGTTTTTTCCTTTTGGAATATAATTTTTTTATATGTGTTTATATACATATATATGAATAATTTTGTTTTTATTTATGACATAGTGATAAATAAATTTTAACCGATTTCAAAGAGAGTGAGAAGAGAAGAGAAAGAGGTTCTCAATTCGACTGTTTTTTATTGGGTGAACCAATTTTGATAATCATTTTTATATGATAGCTAGTGCTTCTGATGTTATTATCTTAACTAGTGTCCCCGTTGACGCGTTAACAACGCGTTGTGCTTAATAATAAATATATCACTGAATAAACATGTATGTCAAACCATGGTAGTGTGTGTAACATTTATTTTATTAATTTAAAATACTTTTTTTGAATAATTAAAAAAAAATATTAGCATTCTGCACTCCTCTATATAAACTATAAGTGTGCTAAATTTCATGCTCCTCCTAGATTATGAAAATAATTTATCCGAATATCGAACCCGCAATCAACCGCCTTTACAGACAAACACTCCACTATGACACATGCGTATGTTTTCATAAATTATATTATATTACTCAACGATACGTTAACAATACTATGTGAATGGTAACAAAAGAATATTATAACAATACAGTCTTTCTTCTTAATAATAATATTTCTGTATTTGCAGTGACTTACCCAATATATATATATATATATATATATATATATATATATATATATATATATGTATATGTATATAAGCAGAGGCACAAGCGTGCGACTGTAAACGAGACAGGTTGTAGGTTCGATTCTCACTCCAGAAAATGTAGAGTTTAGTACGCTTATTTCCTGGGTTTGGTAATAAGGCAAAGTGCAGCGTTGAGTTCTGCCACTCAGCACGCAATGCCTCAATTCGGCGGAAAGTGGGGAACGTGTAATGTCTAAGCACTAGGTTCCCTCTGCCTACCCTGCTATACACAAGATACAGCGTGAAATATTTTTTTTTCTAAATTGATATTTTTAATCACCATGATGAGCACGGCGTTGAGTTCCGCCACCTAAACTCGGAATATCCCAAATTCAGTCGAAAATGGAAAATGGAGTGTCCTAACTGAGGTCTCTCTGACTACCCTTGTCATGCGAGAAAAAGCGTGAAGCTGCTAAAAAAAACTAAAATGTAAATTGAACCCCTTATCAGGTTAACAGTTAGACACTACCACTGCGCCATAATGCTCTTTTAAACATGTTAAGACAATTTTTCACGGTTTTTTTCGTTAATTGTTAGAAGGCTATAGTAATAACATGCGCGTGCGATATGCTACTTAGGTGATCAACGAACTGGTAAGTATTAAATATATGTTGTTAGCCTTTGTGAGTTATTTCATGGTTTAACACCGTTTTACATATTAATTATGATGATTGATAGTTGTGGTTGAGTTACGAAGTTTAGTTTAGTAGGTTATGGGTTCACATTCTACTTGAGGTAATTATTGTTTTATAGCAACGCCTGTCGTGGCGCAGAGGGTACAAGCGTGTGGCTGTAAACGCGACAGGTTGTGGGTTCGATTCCCACTTCAGGAAGTGTAAAAGTTTAGTATTTTCATTTCCTAGGTTTGGTAACAAGGCAAGCGCGGCGATAAGTTCTGCCACTCAGCACGAAATAAAGTTAGGTACGTAGGTAAAAAACGGAGTGTCTTGGAGTACTTTTGGAAAAAAATACCACGGCAATATTCTGCCATTCAAAATGAAAAGTCCCGATTTCAGGGCGAAAATAGAGAACAGAGTGTCTTAACACTAGGAAATTACTTCTCTTTGGCTACCCGTAAAAGCGTGAAGCTGTTATACCTTTAAAGGCAATATGTAATAAAAATAATGATTTATTTGTTACGCTACATAGAGATCATTTAAACGGTCCGATGCACGGTTAAGAGGCATATCGCACGCTTCAGTTATTTAACAAGATTACTAAATAAAGTGTTGTAAAGTATAGGAGGAAATAGATTTTTTATTAAGAGAAATATAGAGAAAAGCTAGTGTTAAGACACTCCGTTTTCCACTTCCGGTAATTTCTAATATATTTAAGTAATTTAAATATAATTATTCATTTTTTTAAACAACTAGATGTACCCGGCGCGCGTTGCTACGCCAACAACTAAAATTTTAAGAAATCGATGACATACAGACAAACATTCATTTTTATATATTCCTCTGTGTAAAAATATATGGTCATACTGATGACAATCGGTTGAAAGGGGCAGAAGTTGCTACTCTGCAGCTCCACCTGGTGGCGAGTAGCATCAATGAGCATATTATACAAACCTTGTCCGTAGAAAAATACATATATATACCAATTTTCATAATAATCGGTTCAGTAGTTTTTGTGTTCATCGATGACATACAGACAAACATTTATTTTTATATATAAAGATAACAGACGTACAAAAATTTTAATATGATAGGCCGTGATTTTTAATTGCCAGACTGCTCTGCTTCACCATTGGTCGCCTATTTCATAAGCATGGCTAATGCTGTGGCGGAACTCAACGCCACGTTTTTACTAGAGATATGCCTAATTCCCGATAGAGGATATCGAACCCACAACACTCGTATCTATACAACAAGATGACATTTACGTACATACATAAAGTACTTCTACATATATATATACGTAGTAACGCACGAGTCATACCAATAGCGGCGCCAACTGATTCAGTTCGGTTCATAGAACGTACGGATTTCACTAATTGTTATCTGTTTTATTTGATTCGATGAATTTTATGTTTCCTTTTTTATTTTATTATACATGGTATATAGAATATGTAGTGACATATCACTCTGCTTTTTAAAATAAACCAGAAATTATTATCAAACTTAAAAAAAGACATATACGTATACGACCACATATAGCAATGTAGGCAAAGGGAACTTAGTGTTAAGACACTCCATTCCCAATTTTCCGCCGAATTGAGGCATTGCGTGCTAAGTGGCGGAACTCAATGCCGCGCTTTGCCTTGTTACCAAACCCAGGAAATGAAAAATTCCATGTCCTCGAGTAGGAATCGAACCCATAACCTGTCGCGTTTACAATCGCACGCTTGTGCTTCTGCGCCACGACAGGCGTTAATAATATTTTAATAAAAATAATGATTATTAGTAATTGAAATTTTCATTATCTCAAATTGAGATTGAATTGACAACCATTCGTGTTCGCAATCGGCTTCTAATGGAAATTTCACTACGAAAACCAAATTCCGATGAATTCCGCCACTCAGCACGCAATGCCTCAATTCGGCGGAAAGTGGGGAACGGAGTGTCTTAACACTAGGTTCCCTCTGTCTACCCTGCTATATGCGGGATACAGCGTGAAGCTATCTATGTATGTATGTAAAACCAAATTTCTCACTTAAAACTTGCCTATTTTTATATCTACCTAGTAGTACCTAGTTATAAAATTATTTACTAACAAAGTCGTGTCAACGAGCAAGCTCCAAGCTTTGTACCGATTGCAAAGTAACATTCTGTTATCTTGTTTATCCATTTGGGTGGTGCTTTTTATATAAATACGCTGAGTTTTTTACTTTTATGAACACAAAAATGTGTTTGGAATGAACATATTTTAGTGTTTGTTGTTTAAATAATGTCTATTGTATAGGTTAGGTTCACGCTTTATCCCGTATAGGGTTTTTTTTTTAATGGATAACGGATGGCAAACGAGCAAAAGGACCACCTGATGGTAAGTGGCTACCTTTGCCCATGACCATCTACAACACCAGAGATGTTCTAGATGCGTTGCCAACCTAGAGGATACAGATAGAAGGGGAGGACAATGTAGTAGTCCGCTATCGGAACTACCAGATTTTGGGGAAAGGATAGGTGGGAAAGAGGAAAGCCTGGCTTACATGCCATCGAACCGGAACACATCATAAGATATTTGGCGGTTCGTCTTTGACATGATAGTGGTCGCGAGCCAGACGGAGGACGAACCTCCTCCTAGTCCTACTAGGGTAGGATAGAACCAGTATAGGGTCAAAGAATGATTACGGAATGAAAACGAAACATCGTTTCCTAAAATATATATTTATATTTAGCTATAATTTTAAAATTAAATTTAAAAAAAAAATATTTAAACACAGACAAACTTATAACAAGTTATTCTGTTCTCCACGTTTGAAATAACTCTAGTTTCCATTTTATCGTGGTTTAATAGTTTTGTTATGTCATTTGTCAATAATGACAAAAAAAGTAAAAGAAAGAAAAATAATATAGACATGTTCTTATAATTAGAATCGAACCCACATTTACCATTAGCCAATTGCACTCCACAGTTGTAGTATAATTCACTTAGTATCGATATATCGTCTCGAATCACTAACGAACAGGCACGCGATGGTTTAGATCATTAATTGTTATTATGCATACATATAGAAGATGTAGCTCTATAATTTCAAATATCCGACTGGCACATAATTTTTTACTGGATAGACTAATTTTTTTTGATTTTTATGTCCATGTGATGTGTCTTATCACATGATGACGCTTTTGGGCTATTCGTGATCATTTTATATATATATTTTTTAGCTTCATGTACAGCGTGATCCCGCACATAGCAGTGTAACAAGAGGGAACCTGTAAACCTAATGTTAAGGCACTCCGTTCTCTTTCATCTATTCCGTACCCCACTTTCCGCCGGATCGAGGCATTGCGTGCTGAGTGGATTTATACTTTAAGCCCATGGGCTTCAAATAACATGTTTGATTTTAAAAAGTCTTAAAAAGTGAAAAATCAAAAATATTAAAAAAGTACCTTCAATAAAAAATATATAAATATTGTTACCCTCTTAGTATCGAGATACATACAAACATACATAGCTTCACGCTGTATCCCGCATATAGCAGGGTAGGCAGAGGGAACCTAGTGTTAAGACATTCCGTTCCCCACTTTCCGCCGAATGGAGGCTTTGCGTGCTGAGATGGCGTTGCCTTATTACCAAATCCAGAAACTGAAAAATTACATTTCCTGGAGTGGGAATCGAACCCACAACCTGTCGCGTATACAGTCGCACGCTTGTGCCTCTGCATCACGACATCGAGATATCGTCTCGAATCACTAACGAATAGACACGCGATGGTTTAGATCATTAATTGATGTTATGTTATGTAACTCTATCGATGTTACGAAGACTCTTGGATAGGGGAAAGTCCCCTTTAATTTTCAGTACATATTTAGAAATTTGGATGTATTATTTTTTAAAAATCGTTTTTTCAAAGAAAACTGGAAAAAATATTACTAACTTCTTCTTCTTCCTACTACGTCATTCTGAAACTCACGGCTATCCTCTAAGTAGATGTTAAGTAGGCAAAATGAAATAACATGAAAACTCAATTCGTTTATTTTTACCCGACTCTCAGAGGAGGGTTATGTTTTTCACGCGTGTCATGTATGTTTGTAATATTCTTTATTACCTCATATCTTCCAAACCCCTACCGAATTAAATAATTAAGAGTTTTCTTAGTGCTCTCCTACACTCCAAAGAACCCCATACCAAATGTCATCTTTCTATGCTCATTATTTTCGCCTGTACGTTGTCTGTCAGTCACTAAGTAATGCGATCATTTTATATATATATATATATATATATATATATATAT
>JAKGSA010000813.1:59900-87444 GCA_033558755.1 Philaethria dido
TAAGGAAGGGAATATTTAGTGTTAGGGCACTCCGTTTCTTCATTTTTCACTAGAATTTGGAAGCACTAAGTCTTAAGAATTAATTAAGAAATAATATTAATATATCATTCTCTCGAGCGGGAATAAACCAATATAGCAGAGGGAACCTGAGAACCTAGTGTTAAGACACTCCGTTCTCCTACAACAATTCCGTTCTCCACTTTCCGCCGAATTGAAGCCTTTCTATTTAGAAATTATTTTAATTATCGAAAATATAATAACTTTATCATTTAACGACGTAATGATTCGAATTTGTGACTACAACCAAAAATGGAGTGTCTCATCACTAAGTTCTGTAACAACTCGACTATACAAAAAAAAACCATGAAGCAAAAAAATAAATAAATATAAAAGGAACTGATCTCTTTGAGAAAAGTGAAGCTACGAACAAGTGAAATATTTATATTATGAGAAACGGAAGACAGTGGATGCATTTTTTCTTCCTCTCACAAATATTTGTTGTACAGAAAGCTGGATTTGTATAATACAGTTTAAATGTTTTCTGTTTGGATTTTATAGAATTTTTTGTAATGTTAATGGTGTTTTTTGTGTTTAAAGTTATAATTTTTTGAGTGAGTAGTGATAAAACTCTCTGTTTTATGCCTTTCATATATTGGAACTTCTCTCTCGTGTGTGCCATCGTAGCGCAGTGGGATAATGTATGATTTTCAACGTGTAATGGGTTTGATCTCATTTAAGGAAATGATTATATAAATACATATATAGCTCCACGCTGTATCCCGCATATAGCAGGGTAGGCAGAGGGAACCTAGTGTTAGGACACTCCGTTCCCCACTTTCCGCCGAATTGAGGCATTGCGTGCTAACTTGCGGAACTTAACGCCGCGCTTTGCCTTGTTACCAAACCCAGGAAATGAAGAAAATCATTTCCTGGAGATCGAATCCACAACCCGTCGCGTTTACAGTCGCACGCTTGTGCCTTTGCGCCACGACCGGAGTTGACAGGCGAAAATTATTATATTTATTTTATTTTCATTTCTTTGCTATGATAAAGCAACGCGTGGCGTTGAGTTCCGCCATTGATGTTCATGTATTTGTCGATTTCGGGTGGAAAACACAGAATATAGTGTCGTGTCACAAGGTTTTCTTTCCCTACCCTCATGAGGCTACAGGTAAACAAATATTAAGGTTCCGGAATTGAGTTCCTCTAATTATCATGCATTGACAAGAGACAAACAGGAGAGCGGAGTGTCTGACCACTAAATTCTATTTACAATGTTTTAATCCACCTAAACCTAATACGATAAAGTTCTAACAGCAAAACATAAACATAAAAGGCGACTACAGAAAAAGCTCAACATATAGAACCCTGACAAATTATATAACCTGATTCACCATTAAGAGTGGGACAGGCATATCTTTTGCCCAACGAGTGAACGGGACAAAAAAAAGGTTCGTTCATATTGTCACGGCAATATTCGAGATTAAAAGTAACGCCTCGGTTGGCAGCGAAATTCCAGGTACCGCCGCGTATAAAAGTACCTTTTTTTTACTTTTTTTTTCTCTCTTTTCACATCGCTACCTCTTTTTATGGTTTAAATTTACAAAGACTTAATTGCTGCTTTTAATTAAAGATCAATTTTTACTGTGATGTTTGTTTGTCATATAAAAAAATTCTATGATTATTGTACTGTAGAGAGTGAGGTGGTAAGATAGTGCGGCGTTGAGTTCCGTAACTTAACGTAATATCTCGGATTTGAGTGGTCCACCTACCTCTTAAATTTCGCTTTAGTACTCTAGCCAACTAAACTATTTACTATACTTATAAAAAATATCATTTTTTTTATTTATTTGGAAAGCGCAGTCACCGTTTCATGTTCAGTAGCTGCTTCACGTCAGAAAAAATATATGAATATAAGGTATATTCATTTAGCTTTTGTTGCAAATTCAAAACATTGGGTACTAGGTCACGGAACTTAACGCTGTATTATAATTATTATTGTCTTGCAAAAATATTGAAATAATTAAAAATAATAATTCCCTCAATACGAATCTCACCTACAACAATCGCGTTCACACTTCATCCACAGTGATATGTAATTTTCTTTCTTTTCCCTTTTCGTCACAACAGTACGTTTATTCCGATATAAGCCGCACCTAAAATACCTAGTATCTAACCTAGGATTTACAACGACGGTAGTTTGACAAAAAATTCTTTGTCGACAGATTGAAGGCTTTGGGTAACGAAAAATGTTTTGCCTTAAAGAGATAGCCGATGATTTTAATATGAGAGTCAAATTAGTGAAGAATCACTCTGTTATTTTCATTTTAGAGAGAGCCAAGTGATGTAACACTGTTTTGTTCAATAATGGAAGTCTTGGTTTTAATTATGAGAATATATGAATATTTGTATGAAATAATATTACAAATAAAGTTATAATAAAAATATTAATGTAATTCATAATGAGTATATATGGCAACACAAAACGTGGCGATGAACACCGACACTCACCCACCCAATATCTCATTTTCGCGTGGAAAGTAGAGAAAGTAAAGGGTTTGAACTATCTTGCATACATACATATCTTAACGCTGTATCCCGCATATAACAGGGTAGGCAGAGGCAACTTAATGTTAAGACACTCCGTTCTCCATTTTCCACCGAATTGAGGCCTTGCGTGCTGAGTGGCGGAACTCAACGCCGCGCTTTGCCTTCTTACCAAACCCAGGAAATGAGAATACTAAACTTTTACATTTCCCAAAGTGCTATGTGGCAAAAATGCTAAAAAAACATGAAGCTGTTTTTTAATCATAACCAGAAATAGAACCTAGTGGTACACCACTCTCTTATTGGTCCCCAAAAACTAAAACTCTCCGACAAATACCAATAAAATAACATCCAAAATACCAAATCTATTACTTTTCTTATGAATTTTCCATTGAAATAACCATAGAATTTTCCAAAACCCATAAAAAGCCTTACAAAGGCGCAATTAATTCGTTCCCAGTATATAATTCGAAGTCACCTACAATAAGCTACCGAAGTATATATCATTCTGAGAGTGGCGAAATGACAGATACATTACCGCCTCAGATAGAATTATAATGCCTTTTGTGGTATTTTACTTAATTTTACATGAAATTTATGGAAAAATGTCGTTTTTGTACTGGTTTATGTTGTAATTGTTTTTTTTTTGAGTATTTTTTTTGGGTGGGAAATAAGTCTGTGGTCTATATAAAATTTGGCTGAAAAAAATAAATGGAAAAATGTGTGTGTTACATACGATAGAAATAAAATTATGACAATTGTGTATGTCTGTTTTAAGTGTCGCTTTTTCGTTACATGAGTTTCAGACCACAATGATTCTAGAGACTCAACTTCAAAAACAGTGCGGTGTTGAGTTCCCCCCCTCAATGCAATATCTTGAATTCAGGTAGAAAAAGGGAAACGCAGTGTCTTGTCGTGACATCATTATTCACTATAGTTAGTGAGAAAATAATGTCAAGACACTCTCCTTACCAAGCGAGAAAAAAAGGCAAGAACCTAAAAGACATATACAAATAATTCCTCATCATGTATTTGAACCGGATACCTTCAATCAGTTTAACATTTCCACTTCAATGTCGTACATAATTGGCATTGTCTACAATACTTGTACATAGTTATATACATGAGGGGTGATTTTTAATAAAGCCGTAAGGAAAAATGTTTGGAATATTCTCGTATTACATTATACGTATCGACGTAATATAATGTACAATTTGTGATATGAATTTTGTTTAACTTGATGGATCGACGATTACCTACAAAGGGGTGTGTTTATTGAATTTTTTTGTATAAAGGTGAAGGTTTACCTTTTTATATTTAGGTCAAAGTTGGGAGCTTAAATAATATATATAATTTTTTAAAAATATAAAAAAATATATTTTTTTTATTATATTAAGGGGCCCCGCCGCCTAATCACTTCGCTCGCCAACCCTCCTTTTTCTACGATTCGAAATAAAATCAAAATATCTAATTAACGCGTGATTTTTCAATCAAAAAATCACATGAACTACTTCTTTATAAATCAATCAGACAAGCAATTAATACCACTCGATTATCTACCGCGGTACGCAGAACAGGAATAGTTTAATGATATGTCAAACTTGAGCTCTTAGAGTTCCCCTAGACTCTACCAAAGGTTTTTGCCTGTTCCTGTAACAAGCCTCTCTTAGTATGGGCTATTCATAAAAAAAATAGTGTAGAGGAGGCTACACACCTCAAAGATGCCATGCCAAATTTGAAATTTGGCATGTATGACATGTCAAATTTCAGCTTTCCACGATCAGTAGTTTCAGTCTAACAGTAATTCAGTAAAGCTTGTGCTACATGTTATTTTTTCTTCTTTTTTTTTAGGCATTGCGTGCTGAGTGACGGAACTCAACGCCGTGCTTTGCCTTGTCACCAAGCCCAGGAAATGAAAATAATACATTTCCTGGAGGGGGAATCGAATCCACAACCTGTCGCTTTTACAGTCGCACGTTTGTGCCTCTGCGACACGACAGACGTTTTCCCCCACTACAAGCAGTGTTCGCAAGCCGAGGTTCGGCCTCACAGGTGGCGCCCTTGTGACACTGCAGTTCTAAGTTGATGGTCCTCCTCCCAAGGAGGCCAAGCCAGGGTCAGAGCTCTTGAAGCTCGGCCCCCCACAAAGCCCGGTGACGCTGTCGAGACCAATAGGGCCAACAGCATACTACACAGTCAAAAAAAAAAGACGTTTTCATGCTACCTGTAGATAAAGTAATGTAATCTATCATATAGAGTTCAAATAAAACAAGATTAAAAAGGAAAAGCGGAGAGATTTATCACCAAACCCTATCTGGAATGGAAACAAATAAAAAAGCCATTTCATTATTTCTAAAGCATCGCAGGTTTTTTATACAATGTAGGTAAATTTGCTACATTTAAATTCTAAGTACATCGTCGATCACAGAGAGGCGCAGACAAAAGAATATGTATCTAGTAAGATAAAATTACTGACATATTTTCTTCGTTTTTTTTATGTTCCGTAAGATTTTTTCTTTTTTAACTTCACATTGTATCCCGCACATAGCAGGATAAGCAGTGGGAACCTGCGAACCTAGTGTTTCGACACTCCGTTCTCTATTTACAGCAATAAATCGAGATATTGCGTGTTAAATGACCAAACTCACTGTTGTTCAGGGCGGAGAAATGAAAATAATTAGTAGTACATAAAAATAATTAATAATTAACGTAGTGTTAAGACACTCAATTCTCTTGAAAGTTCCGTCCAAGACACTTTGTTTTTTGCTTACGGCACTAAATCCAAACATTAAGCTAAATAGCCAAAGTCACCGTTGTGCTTTCTATTACGAGAACGGAGAAGTCAAAATAGTTAACAGTGGTATTGAGTTCGATTCCCATAAATGGGATTCGAATCTTTTTACACACTGTAGGTAAATTTGCTACATCCATTTCTAAGTACATCGTCGATCACAGAGAGGCGCAGACAAAAGAATATATACCTAGAAATTACAAACATATTCTCATGCGTTTAACAGAACGCCTGTTATTTTTTATTGCGTATAAAAATGATATTGTATGAATGTTGCAATTTTTTGAACGTTTTAATGAAATTTGGATTGACAAAACAATTTTCGGTCTTTTCTTGATAATTTATATGCTTTACATACAGCAGGGGGAACCTAGTGTTAAGACACTCCGTTCCCCACTTTCCGCCGAATTAAGGCATTGCGTGCTGAGTGGCGGATATCAACGCCGCGCTTTACCTTGTTACCAAACCCAGGAAATTAAAAATTTCATTTTCTGGAGTGGTAATCGAACCCACAACAAGTCGCGTTTACAGTCGCACGCTTGTGCCTCTTCGCCACGACAGGCATTTCCTATTTTTTAACAAACAAACGCTTAGTATTTGCTTTAGAAATTATTGATAATATAAGGGAAGAGTATAGTTTTACTTTCTTTTTTTGTGCATTTTAGCGTAGTTACAGACAACATAGTGTCAAGGCTCTCTATTCTTCGCTTTCTGTCTGAAATTGCATGTTGAATGGTTAAACTTAACGTTGTGCCAGAGCGTAGAAAAAAAATATTCCTAGGAGTGAAAATCGAACCTACAACAACTAGCATTGTAGTAAGATGAAAACAAACTTTTTAGATCATTCAAATCACATAGAAATTGGGAATATCACGGATTTTATTCCCCCATATCAGAGTAATTAGAGAGGACCTAGTCTCAAGACTCTCTTCACTCTCCGACAGGAATCGTAACATTGTGCGTTTAGTGGCGGAACTCAACGCCGCGTTTTTAATATAAAAGTATAATTTTAACTATATAGCGAAAATAGAGCTAAATAATTAAAACAGTGTTGTTAACTAATATTAATTTCACCGCTACCAGTATATCGTTACAAGGTAATATAACGTAACGTAATGTACAGTATTTGTCAAACGTAACGGTTCACAAAACATCACCTGGGGTTATTTAGCTTTTATATTTATACGCCATCGTGGCGCAGTGGCAGGTATAACTGTTAATACAATTGATCGAGAGTTCGATTCTCACTCGAGGGGATTGTGGCAAGTGGGAATCAAACCTCACTGCATCACGATATAATTGGAAATCTGTATTTAAAACGTTTGCATTTGAGTGACTGATAGATAACGTACAGGCGAAGCTCCTGGCCATAGAAACAAGAAGTTTAGCATATAGGCAATTGCGATTGGTTTGTGTTCGATTCTCAACGGAGGGAATGATTATTTTTAAATTATTTTCATTTTCCCACTCTCATAACACCAGTGCGTGTTTCAGTTCTGCCTCTTCTCAAAACATATTATAATATTTTGTTTTCAGGCGGAATATGGAAAATGGAATGGTTCACTCGGACTACTCTGGTTTACGGTATAAAACGTGCATAGACACAATATTTTTTCTTTCAGTTTCATGCTTTATTTCATTTAGCATGAAAAGAGCCAAAGAGAATCTAGTGTCAGGACACTGTTCATCCTTCATTTTTCTCCCAAACTGGAGACACAGCATGTAACTCTACCGAGGAAAGAATTGAAAATAATTTAAATATAATAATTTCTTCGAATGGTAATCGAACCCACCCTACCCCCATATTCCACAATGGCCTATTAATAATAACACAAAATCTCAGTCTAGACTTTAAAAAATCTAGATTCACAACAAAAAACACCGATAAGCTAATTTTTAACATGAATAGCTCCAGAATAAACGTTTTACTAAAAACTTTTAGAGGCGTTGGGAGATATTTAGTTTTCCTACACGCAAGTGAAGGGTTAGCCAGTATGCACGTCAAGTGCATAGAACGAGGTTTTTTATTTAAAATATTTGAATACCGTACCACCGTTTTTGAAATCGCCTATAGAATTCTGCCTATGTACAACCACAATAGTCGATTTAAAAGTAAATAACTTGGCCTGTTTCGATAGTGTTTTTGTAAAACGAATCGATTTTATAATCGATTGTTATTTATATGAAGTATGTTCTTTCTCTTTAATGTTTAGGATATTGTGTCATATCACTAAACTTTTCGTTTTACATGTATTTTTGATATTGCTTGGTAAGTTGCGGAACCTAACGCCGCGTTACGTTTTGTCTTAACACTAGAATATAGTGATAAATGCACAGAACAAGGTTTTATATTTAATATATTTGAATACCGCACCACCGAATTGAAGTTACTTATAGAATTCAGCCTAAAGTGTATATATTGACTATACGATTCCGTACAATGATAATAGATTTTAAAGTAAATAACTTGGTCTGTTTCGATAGTGTTTTTGTAAAATGAATCGATTTTATAATGGATTGTTATTTATTTAAAGTAAATATATTTTTTATCTAAAACACATATGTAGAATTTAGTAACAAATCATTAAAATTTCATTTTTCAGTCCATTCTAGAGATATTGAGTTGAATTTGGTGGAACTTAACGCTGCATAAAGTTATTCCTTATCACGCTCACGTGATAGATGACTCAATTTTCCGATTTTGATGTAGTTTTGATAAAATTGAGACAGATAAAACAGAGACTTAAATAGTGTAACTTTTTTTCCTAATACAATTTAGTGATATATAACATAATTTTCCGTTTTCTATGTATTTTTGATCAAAATGGCGGAAGTTAACGCCGCATTATGTACTACTAGATCGATAAAATAATAACTATTTAAAGAACTTTTACGTAACTAAACCACTAAATTCGCTATATTTCTACTGTAATATGAAATGAAATTGTCATCTCAGGTGAAAACTGAAATAGCGTGAACTTTCTTAAGTGCTTTTTTAATCTCTTGTGGGAAAAAGATCATATAAAAATATTTGTTTTTATTTTTTTGTTCCTTATTTTAAGAATGTTTCTGTACTTTGAAAGGTGTAATGTATGTAGTGATGTATCACTCTGTTACTAAAGTACACTAAACCTAGGTTAGCTTGTCTTCTGATATTTGTATAAGCTATATTAATTTAAAGTTTCATTTAGATCAGTTTTTACGTGAAAGAACAATAAAGATCATCGATATTCATAAACTTTCGAAATTATAATATTACTATAATTATCTATGAGTAACTTCACGCTGTATCCCGCATATAGCGGGGTAGGCAGAGGGAACTAGAGAATCTAGTGTTAAGACACTCCATTCTCTTTCAACATTTCCCTTCCCCACTTTCCGCCAAATTGAGGCATTGCGTGTTGAGAGGCGGAACTCAACGCCGCGCATTGCCTTGTTACCAAACCCAAGAAATGAAAATACTAAATTTTACATTTCCTGGAGTGGGAATCGAACCCACAACCTGTCGCATTTTCAGTCGCACGCTTGTGCCTCTGCGCCACGACAGGCGTTCTATGAGTAATTATCTATGAGTAATTAGGCGAAATATGGAGAGTAGAGTCACTTATCAATAGATTTTTGTGACTAACCTACATATTACTTCACAATCGATTATTAACTATCATAAAAAAAGGAAGGTTCTCATGACTGTATTTTTAATGAGTGGTGTCGCATAACTTTATACTGGTTGAACCAATTTAGATGATTCTTTTTTTATATGATAGCCATGATGTGGTCCCATTTAAATTGGTTAGGATCTGACGCGTAGTTTATTCATTTATTTATTGATCAACCAACAATTGTTTACATCAGTACATACAACATATTCAGTACACAGGACTAAATCTAAGTGCAAACACTTGTAGGCAGATACATCATGCTTAGTTAAAACAAAATCAAGGAAAAAAAAACGCATAAAAACAAGAAGAATAGCAAGACTGTGACGTTAAAAAGAAATATTTAGGAAGACTGGTATTTTGTGTTTAACATTAATCGAATCCTATTGTTTAAATCTACATGAATATCTAATAGGTTACTGTACTCATTAACCAACATGCAGAGTCTAGGAACGGGGGAGTTTAGTTTTTTTTTTTTTTTTATGGATAACGGATGGCAAACGAGCAGAAGGACCGCCTGATGGTAAGTGGTTACCTTCGCCCATGAACATCTACAACACAAGAGATGTACTAGATGCGTTGCCAACCTAGAGGATACAGATGGAAAGGGAGGATAATGTAGTAGTCCGCTATCGGAACCACCACATTTTGGGGAAAGGATGGGTGGGAAAGGGGAAAACCTGGCTTACATGCCATCGAGCCGGAACACATCATAAGATATTTGGCGGTTCGTCTTTGACATGATAGTGGTCGCGAGCCAGACGGAGGACGAACCTCCTACCACCAAACATCTTTATTAAAATCTGGCAAGTTGTTTGTATCAGTCGTAATAATATATATTCTTTATTGCACTTTGTAAGAAGAATTAACATAGTAAAAACAATATTGTTGGCAAAGGTGGACTTATTTCTAATAGATTTCTTCCAGTCATTTTATCCTTTCACTGAATTTTATTTTTTGACCACGAACCGGAAGGCGTAGCGTGGGACGGCCCCCTACTAGATGGACCGACGACCTAGTCCAAATTGCGGGAAAGCGCTGGATGCAGGAGGCATCCAGTCGTGCTACATGGCGATCTATGGGGGAGGCCTATGTCCAGCAGTGGACGTCTTCTGGCTGACGACGACGACGACGACGACGACTTAATTTTATTTAAATTGCTTATCTTTTTTATTAAAATTTGAATTATACCATATAATGATATAGTATGAAAATTTTAAAGAGGTTCTTTATAGTCTGTGAACGTAATATCACAATATTTCAAACCGCGTTGTCGTTACGATGTAAAGGAACTGAATTTATCACCGTATCTCGATTTAAGAACGAATCATCAATTCTTAAGAAGAGATATATTTTATATATTATCTTTCTTACTAATATTATAAATGTGAGAGAGTGAGGATGAATGTTTGGTGTATGGTGAAAATTACTAAACGGATTTTGATGATACTTTGCAATAGTATAGATTATACATCGGTTTTGTGTATTTTAATTATGATATGATATAGCGATTAAAAAAACGCAAACTCGTTATGATATGATATACCGATTAGTAAGTATAAGTGATAAGTAAAAACCGACTTTTTTTATAAAATGAACAACGAAGTGATAATAACAACAGGCAATGTCCAGAATCTGTATGAAAATCGGGAATCTCTTATGGCTAAGTTTCCCTCTTCCTACCCTGCTATGTGGGAAACAGCATGGAATTTTCCCGTCATATTTCATTTAACAAAACTGACTGATACACAAAATAGAGGCTTCACACTTTATCTCATATAATAAGAGATAAGGTATCTTTAACGAGAGAATTCTATGTCACAATACTCTGTTCTACACTTTTTGAACTCATTCAAGACATTACGAGTAAAATGGCGAAACTCAACGCCGCGCTTTATCCTGCCAGAATAGAGAAAATAAAATAATGGTCTGATAAATATATTTTTTTATAGCTTCATGCTGCATCTCGCTCATAGCAGGGTAAGCAGAGGAAACCAGAGAATCGAGTGTTAGGACAGTCCGTTCTCATCCAGGAGGCATTGCTAGCTGAGTGGCGGAACTAAACGCGGCGCCTTGCCTTATCATCAGATCGAGGAAATGAAAATACTAAGTATTCTTTAATATTTTCATTTCCTGAAGTAAGAATCGAACCCACAACCTGTCGCGTTTACAGTCGCACACTTGTGCCTCTGCGCCACGACTATCATCAAATAAAAACATACATATATATGGAATAATTTAGATAAAAGATCAACAGTATACACATATTGTAACAGTTGTTTAAGTGTAACGGTGGCTATGGGAAACAGTAACAATGGACCTCATTGGCTGTGAGAACAGTTTCTAATGACTGACTGACTATAGACTTGCTAGTTTACATTGTACATAGATTAGTGATTTAGATTATTGGATTTCGTTAGTGTTGTATCACTATGTTTTATATCTTTTGGTCATCATGGTGTGATAGTGTCTGATTATGAATGTGATTGTTGTTTTTTTTTTTTTTTATCTAATGTGTCGTATGCTGTTGGCCGCGGTTGTTCGCGGTTGTTCGCGGATTTTGTAGGAAGCCGAGCTAAACGAGGTCTGACCTTGGAGAGGCACAGGGAACCTGAGAACCTAGTGTTAAGACACTCCGTTCCCCACTTTCCGCCGAATTTAGACATTGCGTGCTGAGTGGCGGAACTCAACGCCGTGCTTTGCCTTGTTTCCTCACATAGGAAATGAAAATACTAATCTTTTGCATTTCCTGTAGTTCCTGGGAATCCAACAACGCCTCTGCGCCACGACAGGCGCATTTTAGACGCAGCAAATTTTTTATTGCCATATTATACTACATACATATTAACCTATTTAATAAACTAGAACTCT
Organism: Philaethria dido; assembly: GCA_033558755.1. NCBI lineage: Eukaryota > Metazoa > Arthropoda > Insecta > Lepidoptera > Nymphalidae > Philaethria > Philaethria dido. Next base: position 71,766 of record JAKGSA010000813.1, read on the forward strand.
CCTCTTTATATCTTAATACCTACACAAATCTAGGCTGTATTTATTAGAAGATTACAATAAGTACTACGGTTAGGTAGCATACGTATTTCAGACCTGAGGGAAATCCGCCACAAACTGTATAATGTACACCTTATATATATTTGTATTATACAGCAAAAGTAATATTTAGTTTTGTATGTTTTTATGATAGAAATGTTATTTATTTTTATCGCGCATATAGCAGGGTAGGCAGAGGGAACCTGAGAACCTTGTTTTAAGACACTCCGTTCTCTATCAACAATTTAATTCTCACTTCCCGCTGGATTGAGGCATTGCGTGCTGAGTTGCGGAACTCAACGCTGCGCTTTGCCTTGTTACCAAACCCAGGAAAAGAATCTTTTACATTTCTCATTTCTTCTTGGAGTGGGAATCAAACTCACAACATGTCGCGCGCTTGTGCCTCTGCGCCACGATAGGCGGCTGCTTTTTTTATTATTACTATTATTAATAAGTACCTCATAAAAATATGTATGGATGTTAACGCCTGTCGTGGCGCTGAGGCACAAGCGTGCGACTGTAAGCGCGACAGGTTGTGGGTTCGATTCCCACTCCAGGAAATGTAAAATTTAGTATTTACATTTCTTGGGTTTAGTAACAAGGCAAAGCGCGGCGTTGAGTTCCGCTACTCAGCACGCAACGTGGGGAACGGAATTGTAGAAAGAGAATGGAGTGTCTTAACACTAGTTTCTCGGGTTCCCTCTGCCTACCATGCTATATGCGGGTTATAGTGTAAAAAAATAAAAATATGTTTTTTTATTTTTATTTTTATTGATAACGGACGGCAAACGAGCAGAAGGACCACCTGATGGTAAGTGGTTACCTTCGCCCATAGACATCTACAACACCAGAGATGTCGTAGATGCGTTGCCAACCTAGAGGATACTGATGGAAGGGGGGACAATGTAGTAGTCCACTATCAGAACCACCACATTTTGGGGAAAGGATGGGTGGGAAAGGGGAAAATCTGGCTTACATGCCATCGAACCGGAACACATCATTAGATATTTGGCGGTTCGTCTTTGACATGATAGTGGTCGCGAGCCAGACGGAGGACGAACCTCCTACCACCTAAAAATATTTTTTTTTGTATATTTTAAAATATTTTTCCATACATTTTAATAATATTTAATACTCAAAAACTTGACTAGTTTAGGAGTGTAAAACAAGCAAGTGTTCGGTGTCCGAGCGCCTTTGACGTCGCGTCGGCTTTACAACTATTTCAATTAAAATTTTCAAACTTATATAGAATTATATCCAGTTATTAAATTTTCTGATTTGATTTGATTTGGTTTGATTACAAGGTTAATTAAATTTGTTAATATATTGGAAAGTTAGTGAATTATTTAGAACTATAATATATTAAGAGAACGGAGTGTCTTAACACTAGGTTCTCAGGTTTCTGCCTACTCTGCTATGTGCGGGCTAAATCGGGGAGCAAAAAACTTTGGATCCCTTTTTGCGAAAATTACGCGGACGGAGAAGCATGAAACTTGGCACACTTACAGTTTATATAAAGAAGAAGTGCAGAATGCTAATATATATATATATCAATATAGTATTTTTTATAATTTTTGTCCGTCTGTCTGTTTGAGACAATCTCTGAAATGGTTGGACCAATTTCAACGGAACTTTTACTGGGAGGTATCTGATGTAATAAAGAGTAACTTAGGCTACTTTATATCACTACTAATATTAAAAATGTGAATTTAAGTTTGTTTATTACGCTTTCACGCCAAAATTACTTAACCGATTACCATGAAACTTTGTATTAATATTCTTGAAGATATTAGGAAGGACATAGCTTACTGCTTATATAAAAAAAATATATATTGAGACAGACTTGCCTGTTTATAAAAAAAATAGCTAGTTAAAAGCCTACAAATTAACGCATATGCGCACTATGAGCTGACATTGACCACACAAGCGAAGCCGCGGGTAACAGTTAGTAACTAAATATAACTTTTACCGAAAATTCGTTGAAATCTAGATTTTGCTTCAGAATAAAGCTTCCATATAATGCGATGTGAAGAAACTAGGTTAATTTATGTTAGAAGCCAAACAATTGTGACGGCGAGCTTTTTGTACTAAATATTATATTTTTATTTGACTTTTATGTTGTTATTTTCATATTTTGTATGGATCATACAATATATACTAATATAGGTAACGTTTTCAGATTGTAGAAGCGTCTGTCTGTAAACATAATGTTGTAGGTTCGATTACCGCTCGGAGTAATTATTATTTTTACATAATTGTTTTTTTCTACTCTGTTAATACAAAACGCAGCCTTATGTTCTCCCACTCAACACGCAATGTCTCAATTTTAGATAGAAAGTGGAAGTAAGTTATGTGGTGATATTCAACGCCATGCATTTTCTTACCGGAGCTAGTAAATGAAAATCATTTTCAAAAATAATTACTTCCATGAATCGGAATCCAACCCTACATCCATCCATACATCCAACTACTGTAGTAATACAAAGGTAAGAAGAAGGCGCTTCATGCTTCGTCTCCCTTGGCAGGGTAGGCAGAGAAAACCTAGTGTCAAGACACTCCGCTCAACGCTTTTCGCACGAATACGTTATATATTAAATGGCGAAATCAACGCTGCGTAGAAAAATGAAAATAATTTAATATAATTCCTCCGAGTCAGAATCGAACCCACAACACGTTTACAGTCAGATCCCGTCCCACTGTACCATAATGGCTTTATATCGATATAAAACATAATAAACACAAAAGAAATAAACAAATTCGCGATAACCAAGTAATAATGGAAGAGTGTGGTAAATAGTATAAATTGAGGTACTGAGAAACATCGGGACATTCTTTGATTAGATATAATATTATTGTATATGTCTTTTTTTGTTTGTTTCCATAGAATATTTAAGAACTTGAGTCCATTATGGCCCAGTTGAATAACATTTGACTATAAACGCGATTGTAGGTTCGATTCCCACTCGGGGTAATAAAGCGTGAAGCTGCTTTTTATTACCCGACTGTTGGAGTTATGTTTTTCGTGTGTATAATGTATGTTTGTTTGTTTGTTTATTACCTCATATCTTTCAAACCCCTGGACCGATTTATAGAATTAAGGTGGTTTTAGATAGGTATTGATACTCCAAGTGTTCATAGATATGTGTCATCCCTCTTAATTTAATATGGCGCCCTCTAGAGGCAATTACGTCATGAATAAAAACAAAAAAATCGTTGAAGGGTACCGTTTAATTAGCACATTACAAATATATAACACATAATAAAGCTTTTGTTGCCTACTTTATATATTTTGATATTGTTAAAGTTTTTGAGTTGAGTGGCGGAACTCAACACCGCGCTTTCTCTTACCAGAGCGAAGAAATTAATATTTTTTTAAACATAAACATTACTTTAAGATGGATTCGAACCCAACAACCGGTTACATTTATTATGTTTCTTCATATTTCTGTTTTCGGCTAAAAATTACAACCTCCCTTTTTCAGTACAATTGTCATCTTTAAATACGGAAAAGTATCGGTTGAGTAAAAGCTTGACTTATATAGAGTTGTTAATAAACTTAATTAAAGAGACAACAGAAAGCTTTTTAAAACATTATTTATTTATTAAGTGCCTTTTTGAAAACCTGGCTTATGTCATCGAACCGGAACACATCGTTAGATATTTTGCGGTTCGTCTTTGACATGATAGTAGTCGCGAGCCAGTCGGAGGACGAATCTCCTACCACCTAACTACTGGGATACCCTCCTCTTACGGGACGCTACCCAGCGGCGGAGGGGAATTGTATTCTAACTCCGTTCTCTCACAGGGACTTTAAATGAGCAGAAAGTTCTTATTTCGATTGTATATTTTTATGTGTTACCGCAGAACTATTATTGGATGAACCAATTTTGAATATTCTTTTTTTATATGATAGCTAGTGCACATCATGTAGACCCATTTAGGTTAGATCCAAAGAGTTTTTGAGATATTCGTAACAATTAAAGTTTTTAGTGCATTTTATTTGAGGTCCAGATTACTTTTTGATTTTGATTAAGATCTTTTTTTAATAAAATCTTAATGATTTTGAGCAGTTAGAATGCCTTAAAAAATATATGCCTTAGAAACCGAAAAATCTGTGTTCTATATTGTTGTGGAGGTCTTTGTGATTTCTCACGGAATGAAACTCCACTTCCCAATATCTTCAATGGACTGTATTTCTTTAATTGTTTCAATTTCTTCAGAGGTCTTCACTGTGTCACGTATCCCGAACGAATGTGTCGCTACCGGCAAATGTGCCTCTTTTTATTCCTCCCTACGTACACGCGATAGCCTATGTCTGAGCGAGAGCCTGAACTCGCTCGCGTTCGTAAACAAGCATTGTACGCAGGGAGGTGACAATACACTTTCTTAATTTTTATTACTCTATACAATTCTAAGTACAATAGTCTATACAATTCTAAGAACATTAGTCTATACAATTCTAAGAACAATAGTCTATATAATTCTAAGAACATTAGTCTATACAATTCTAAGAACAATAGTCTATACAATTCTAAGAACAATAAACTTAACTATTATTATTTTCCTTTCCGTCGTCCGCTACATATATATTTTGCAGTCATTGTGTTACATCTCTAATAAGGTTTAAAAATCAACGCTACATTTTATGTCACCAGAACGGACAAATGAAAATAATTTAAATATAATACATACATAAGCTTCACGCTCTATCCCGCATATACCAGGGTAGGCAGAGGGAACCTAGTGTTAAGACACTCCGTTCCCCACTTTCCGCCGAATTGAGGCATTGCGTGCTGAGTGGCGGAACTCAATGCCGCGTTTTGCCTTGTTACCAAACCCAGGAAATGAAAAATTCCATTTCCTGGAGTGGGAATCGAACCCACAACTTGTCGCGTTTACAGTCGCACACTTCGCCACGACGCCACGACAGGCGTTAATAATATTAAATATAATTATTACCCCCAATGGGGCTCGGACCCACAACCAATTGTCTTTACAGTCAGACACTGCTCAACCATAGCCTCACGATAGAATTGCTAAATTTTAATAATTTTAAATATGAAACAAAACACGATAATCAATCAAACAATCAACAGCTTCACGCTGTATCCCGCACATAGCAGGCTAGGCAGAGGGAACCACAGAACCTAGTGTTAAAACACTCTGGAAATCTTAAGTAGGGATTCAACCTGTAACCATATACATAGAGTCACATTTATTCCACTGCGCTTTCCTCGTGTTTCAACAAAATAACATTGGGTTATTCAAAGTAAAAACATATGCCTTTAAAGGCATGTCAATTGGATGCTTTCGTTAAAAGTTTTCTCATATGACCCTCTAAGTTTAACCAAAGTTCGTATAAGGATGTGTATTTAGAAGTAACTTATTATGGAATTGCTTTGAAATATAGTTAAGTTGTTACTAGAGTCTATCGTTATACATACATAGCTTCACGCTGTATCCCGCATATAGCAGGGTAGGCAGAGGGAACCCAGTGTTAAGACACTCCGTTCCCCACTTTCCGCCGAATTGAGGCATTGCGTGATGAGTGACGGAACTCAACACTGCGCTTTGCCTTCTTACCAAACCCAGGAAATGAAAAATTCTATTTCCTGGAGTGGGAATCGAACCCACAACCAGTCGCGTTTACAGTCGCACACTTGTGCCTCGACACGACAGGTCTTATCGTATGTTATGGATAATTACACAAAATATTTATAAATTGTAGTGCATGTGTTATTCTGATGTATAAGCTATATTAGTATAAAGTTTCATCTATATTTGTTCAGTAGTTTTACCATGAAAAAGTAATAAAAATATGGATGTTTGTTTTCATATAATTGCTCATTTGTCATATTAATAAATTTAATGCTTTCCTTACGCAGGTAATATGTACGCTTTAATTAGTTGAGCCATGAAACTTAACGCCGCGCTTAATCTTACCAGAATGGAGTAAGAAATGTCATATAAATACAACATCCTCTACAATATAAAATCCTCGAGCAGGAATCGAATTCGCAACTAATCAAGTTTACAATCAAAATAACATTTTTATTCCAAAATATTTTGGTATTTTTTAACTTTGCCGAAAGTAAAAGAGAACGTAGAGATATAACACTAGACTCTCTTCTCTCTCGCAACACTACTTCAACAGATATTTCTCTGTAAACATAGTTGCACCAAGTTAAACACAACACACAGTTAACGTTACAATCTTTGCAACTCAGCCATTCTCAAACTTTGTCTTCTACTTTTGTTAGTTTGTTTTAAAAGAATACAAGCTTTTATGTCGCTACATGAAACTTTAAGTTAAAATTAGCCTTCCTAAGAACGACAATACTACTTGGCTAGCTACTTTATTGTAAGCTGTATCCTGCGACTTGGTTTGCGTGGACTATAGAAAAATATATAAAAGAAAATAAAAAAAATGATTTTAAATAAATTGCACTAATATGAAAAATTATTATAAACTAGTGTCCCAGTAAATGCGTTAATAACGCATTGCGTAGTGACGTATATGTCACTTTATATAAACATGGTTGTCAAACCATGGTAGTGTGTTAAATTTATTTTATTAATTTAACGGATTATTTTTAAAAAATATAATCCTTGTGCACTTCTTCGCTATATAAACTATAGGTGTGCCAAATTTCATGCTCCTCCGTCCGCGTAATTTTCGTAAAAAGGGATCCAAAGTTTTTCCTTTACTTATTTATATATAGATAACTTGCAAATCAAATCGCGACACACTATGATATCGCGATCGAGTTTACGGTGAGAATACGAACATTAATAGTGGTACGACGACGCGTAATAAAAGAGTGCGAAAGAGGGTAGACCGATATGGCTGCTCTTAACTACCGTCGGCTTCGCAGTATCTCCAGTTTACCCGTGATCATGGTGCTTGCAACAGCATCGAAATATCGGGAGTCCAAAATAAAAATACATGGTAAATATCCCGTCGAACAAACTTATTCTTATGTATGTGACCATGAGAGTTTAAGCTTGCAAATTACTCATCAGATATTAATTATATTTAAATGGAGTCACATCAAAAGCGCTAACTATCATATAAGAAAAAATAATCAAAATTGGTTCACTGAGTAAAAAGTTATGCGGTAAATAACCCTACATAAAGTAGGGAATGGAAGTGTTTAAAAGAGAATGGAGTGTCTTAACACTAGGTTGTCTAGTTTCCTCTGCTTACCCTACTATTCGTTTATTATACGGGATTCAGCGTGAAGCTAAAAAAAATGCTTAAATAAGAAATGACATCATTCACAATAATATTTAATTAAATCGAACCCACTACCAACCCCCTTACTGTGAATATTTAAAAAAATATTAGCTTAACGTTCTGTAGTTTGAAATTTTTATAAAGCGAGATTGCGTAAAAGGAATGAAATATGAAAGAGCTTGTAAAACTTTATTGTTATTATAGTACGGATTAAGATGGTTGGATTTTTGTATTGAATTTTTAAAAAATACCCTTATTATTATCATTTTTGGATTTCAACATGAATTTGCGGCGTTTAGTTCCGCTATTAAATGTGCAATGTCCCGAATTTGGGCGGAAAGCGGAGAACGGAGTGTTTGGACACTAGTTACTCTTTGAACTTCAAACCGTGACAACAATGAAAAGAAACTCCTTAGCAATCCATGGATTCACCGTATGGGTACCCATCGCGTTACAAGAAGAGTTCTGGGCAGTGCCTGGGACTTGCGATCCAAGTGTAGGCTTAAGGGGCCCCTATAGTATGCATAAACGCTTGGCTTCACTATCCGTCTCTACTCGTCTACTACTCCTCTCTCTACCTAACCAAATTTGAAACCAAATTTGATCTCATCAATTTCGCCGTCGAAATACGTACTAGAAATGAACTAATGATCGCTCTAGACAGGCCGAGATCTTTTAGTAGATTGTAGAGATTATGTCGGAGTTATAGTTTTTGCTCCTGCTTCTATTATGTACAATATTATACACATATACGAAAACTTTTAAAAGCTCTCTCATACTAATATGAAAAAATTCAGCATTCAAGTATACAGAATTCCTGTATTTTAAATTTTTCTTTATAAACTATTTGATTTTCTTTTGTATTTTGTCTCGCTAACAATAATACATCGGCGTTGAGTTCCGCCACTCAGCACGCAATGCCTTAATTCGGCGGAAAGTGGGGAACGGAGTGTTTTAACACTAGGTTCCCTCTGCCTACCTTGCTTTATGCGGGATACAGCGTGAAGCTATGTATGTATGTAACAATAGTACAATATCTTGTGTAATAGATTTCTCCTCTCTCCTCTTTCGGTTTTTTGTACTCTACTATGCACTCTCCTTTAATTCAAATTTAAGCAGTTAATAACATTATAAGGTAAACATAAACTCATACTAAAAGAACATTAACACATCCACCAGCTTTCCAAAGCTCTCTCATATGAAAAATTCAAGTATCAAAAACGGCCATCTTTTTTGTAACTTCCGCCCAGTTAACTTCGAACATGCCTTACTTTACAAGTGCGGGTATTCAAATGTGGAAATCTTGACAATACAGTGGCAAAAGTTTTGGCCGATTTCAAGGTTTTCAAACCAGTGTACTGTGGACTCTAGCATTTTGTGCTCTACTTTCAGTTGAAATTACATTGGTATTAAAAAAGTCGACTTTTAAAAGCTCACCTGAGTATGGTTTTTTATTTTTAGACTTTTTCCTGTATGATGTGGAAAAAATAATGAGATATTCACATGAAATGCAGTTTTCCTTTCGTTGTCTATTTTATAGATATGACGTGAAGGCTTTGTAATTAGAACATGTAATGTTCAAAATATAAACATTTCTTTTCTCTTTTCTTCTCAGCTGTACAATTATGGCATTACAAATAAATTTCTTAATTTTCTGGCTGAAGAAAATGTGAGAGTGAAAATATTTAACAGGGTGAATGAGCAGCTTCATGCATCTTCTCGCGTAGTAAATGAGGTAGGCAAAAAAAAACCAATGTTTAGTGTTTAAGATAAAGATTCTCTACTTTCCATGTGATTTCAAGACATTGTGTGTTGAGTAATGGAACTTAACGTCACATTACATACCAGAGAGGGGAATTGGAACTAATTTAAATACTGCCATTTCCCCGATTATCCCATGCCATATACCCATAATCATTTTTACAATCAGATGCTTTCCTCAATCGAGATAGCGTATAAAGCTATAATTTCTATTTCCCAAATTACACACAAAAAAAAGTTTTATTAAACACGACTCAGCCAAACAAAAGCTCACACAAGCAATTCTTGTAAGGGTCGCGATATGCCATACACTAGATACATCAGCGCGAACGCTTATTGGAAACGGAACCGGCAAATTTGAATAAAAGGTCCTCGTAAAATAGTCACCGTCCTATTATTGGATGCTAGGGACGGGGTGGGCGTTTATCGATGATTTTTCTTTAGATTTATAAGATATTTGTAATATTTGTATGCATTAGAAGTTTTTTTTTTATTATAATATTTTTGGTAAGGGTCTTAAGTATAAGTTTTATCGATTTTTTGAGGCAAATTTATTTTGATAGAGTATGGTTTGAAACTTGATGTAACGAAAAAGCGACACTAAAAACAAAATCATACGTCAAGTAGGAAAGAGCGTCATAGTATAATTTATGTAGTGCTTGCTATATATATCTAAATATTGACGTACCAAGATAATAATGATTATAACGTATATTTTTATACTTGGGCAGCATGCGAGAGCTCTTAATGTCAAGATATTCCTTTCTCTACTTTCCGTCCGAAATCGAAACATTATATGTCGAGTGGCGAAACTTAGCGCCGCGTTTTATCTTACCAACGAAGGAAAATTACAACAATTTAAATATAATCATTCCTCCAAAGGAACGAACCTACGCCCATTCATGTTTACAGTATGCTATTACACTGCGCTTGGCCTTTGATAAATCCAGGCAAAAATCCAGATATTTAGACTCAAATCTCACTTCCAATATATCTTTAATAATAAAATATAACAACCAATATATCACATTAAATAACAAAAGAAAAAATCAATTATGCCAGTATCGATACAAAGAAATCTCTTCAAAAGCTATCGGAACCCCAACCATACTCGTAAAGACCTTGGACATCTAACCCGATGATGTATCTCGGTTTAAGAATAAGCGTTCATATAAAAACGTTTCTTACGCGTTCCGTGGAACAAGATTTTGCGCTTAGAATATTACCTAAGGTTATTGAGACGGTTCTTTTTTTTTTTTTTTTTTTCATTTTGACCTTTATATCAAATTTAGGACATTTTTTAGTTTTTTCTACTGAACTTCTAAAAATTGTTGAACATACCTATAGGTTGAATGAATAGGTATTGAGAGACGAGGACAATAAGGTAATGGTTTTTTAAATACTAATATCGGAATAATAATATGAAACTTTGTGATGTTTGTTAATCTTTGGCACAAAAATTGCTAAACTGATCTAGATGACATTTAACGATAATATAGCTTTACACTATCATTTTTTTTAGCTTCACTTTGTATCCTGCATATAGCAAGGTACCTACTTAGGTAAGGCAAACCTAGTGCTAAATCACTGCGTTCCCACTTTCCGCCGGGGGCGGAACTCAATACCGTGCTTTATCTTATTACCAAACCCAGGAAATGAAAATACTAAACTTTTACATTTTCTGTAGTGGAAATCGAACCCACAACCTGTTGCGTTTACGCAGTCGCACGCTTGTGCCTCGGCGCCACGACAAGTGTCATCACACATCATATGTTGGACATTACCTACACGTTGCCAAGACAACCTATATTTTACACGTCAATACTTCAAATAAATAATAAATCATAAATTCTATAAGCATAATAATACAATCATCAATAAAACCAAATAAACAAAAGAATACTTACATATAACAGTCAAGGACGCATTCGCCCTGATGACCTTATGCATTTGGGCGGGTCCGACCTGGCACTGATACTCCGCGTCGTCTTCCAAAGTAACGTTGACTATGCGCAAGTTGTATACACCATGCCGCCTGTCCCCGAACATGGTGTAGCGAGGATAGCCTGGTATTACTGATGAGAAGCCTGGAAAAAGATTTTAGGTTAGACTGGAAAAATCAGCGTAAAAGTCAAATTTGGTGATCGAGGTGTTGGATAGTGTAAATTTAATAATATTTGACATTATGAATTATATTTTTTTTAATACATACATACATACATACATACATACATACATACATACACAGCTTCACGCTGTATCCCGCATATAGCAGGGTAGGCAGAGGGAACCTAGTGTTATGACACTCCGTTTCCCACTTTCCGCCGAATTGATATCTTTTTTAATAGATAAAACTGATTTTAAATACAATGCACTAAATAGTAAAATATTACGAATTCGAGAAACTACTAGTCCAATTTCAGCTAAATGAGATCACGACAGAAGTATTAGCTATTATATAAAACAAAGAATCATTAAAATAGAACGGTTCGTCCAGTAAAGTTATGTAGTGATACAAAAAAATACAACCGGATTGAGTAATTTCTTCCTTTTTTTGAAATTGATGAAAAATCCTTTGAAAAGTCAAATTTGTTAAGATAAAGAGATCGGACAGTACAGGCAATCTTTTTAAATAGAACGTTTTCATTTTCCTAAATGATAGGACAGAGCGCGCTGTTAAGTCCCGCCATACAACACACAATGTCTAAATTATAGGTATCTAGACACTTGGCATTCTTTAACTATTCCGCTAGACGAGAAAAAGCGTGAAGAAGGAATTGAATCCGCAACCATTGTTTTGAATCAGACGGAATCCCACTGCGACATGATGACGTTTAAAATTTTAAATTCATTCTATTTAAAATAAGATCTACATAGAAAGTTTCTATTTTTATTATAAAAAAAGAATGCTACCATACAAAGTACTCTGCCTAAAATACGTCAAAAACTTCAAAAGACTTAGCCAACCAAATTACAAGGCCTTTTGAGATTTCATTGCATTACGCTAAAAGGAACGCGAACCAATTATTTCAATTTTCTCTTACGAACAAGCTTCTGCTTTTTCGTTGAATGAGTTTAAAGAATAGTGTCTAGACACTCCGTTCTCGACTTTCTACCCATCCTGAATAAGTGGTATTTAACGCGACGTTTAATATGAATTAAAATAATTTTACTACTGTCGTGGCGCAGAGGCGCAAATGATTGTAAGCGCGACAGGTTATGTGTTCGATTCCCACTCCAAGAAATGGAATTTTTAATTTCCTGGGTTCGTAAGGCAAAGCGCGGCATTTAGTTCCGCCACTCAGCACGCAATGCCTCAGTTTGGCGGAATATTGGGAACGGAGTGTCTTAACACTAGGTTACCTCTGCCTACCCTGCTATATGCGGGATACAGCGTGAAGCTATATGTGTATGTATGTAAAATAGTTTAATTATATCTGACAAGAGAATGGAACTCACAACCGTCGTGTATAGTCAGTCAGGCACTTGCCCACTACGCCAATACAGGGAAAATTATATTTTTTTTTAGGATACACAAAGAGAATCTTTCATTCTCCACTTTACGCCCAAATTCCAGTCATTGCACGTTGAATTGGCATTTAATGCCGTGTTTGTCTTACCAAAGAAGGTAACTGAAAGGAACTTATCTCGGTCGGTATAAGTCGATCATAGGCTTGTTTTTATAATTACATACATTACATAATTACACTCCCCAAGTCAGTTTTGAATCCACAATCATAGTCAGGTACTTTTCCACTGCGTCAAGATGAGATATATCATGGGATATATCATTCCAGCTTCACACTGTTTCCGTTATGAGGGAAAGCAAATATAACCTAGTATAAAGACACTCCGTTACCACTTGAATGGCAGAGATCAACGCCGCGTTGTGTCTCAACAGAATGCCGAAATGCGAATTTATTAAATACAGTCGTCCCCCAAGTTAATATTGAACCCAAAACCACTGTATTATTCACTACTCCACTGCACCTAGATAGTTAAAAATGAAATTGCAAACCAAAAGTCCGAGTTAACGCATAGTAACCGCAAAAAGTGAACGAATTTCGTACTGACTTTGTACGAATACCTGAAATGCATATGCCATGATGTTTTTATGTACATACTTAACGTATGAAACTTTAAATACAGTTAGTTAAGTAAAGCTTTTTAGAATTTTTAATTTACCAATGAAAAGAGATTTTTTTTAGCTTCACGCTGTATCTTGCATATAGCAGAGTAGGCAGAGAGAATCTAGTGTTAAGACACTCCGTTCCCCACTTTCCACCCAATTGAGGCATTGCGTGCTGAGTGGCGGAAATGAAATCTTCCATTTTTTGGAGTGGGAATAAAATCCACAACCTGTCACGTCTACAGTCGCACGCTTGTGCATCTGCGCCACGACAGACGTTAATGAAAAGAGATTCCCAATTTTAGCGTATTTTTCTGTGTTGTTCTATAGATTTTAACTGAGTGAATTTTAACTGAGTGATTCTGTTTATTATGTAATAGCTAGTGCATCTGATGAGATTTCTTTTTCTAACTTCACGCTGAAGCAGGGTAGGCAGAGGGAACCTGAGAATGTAGTGTTAAGACATTCCGTTCTCTTTCAACAATTCCCTTCCCCACTTTCTGATGAGATCCTATTTAAATTTAATTAAAATCTGGTGAGTTACTCGCCTGATGAGTATCTACCATATGAAAACAGAACCATCAAAAGTGGTTCACCCAGTAAAAAGTTATGTGGTAAAACAAATAAAAATAGAGAACCTTCACCTTTTTGGAAGTTGGTAAAAAAAAACAAAAAAATTCGTTCGCTTATTCTGTACAATTATAAGTCAAGAACACTTGTTAAAAAAAGAAATCTGTTTTTAATTTGTTGTGAAACAATTAGAAGGGAAATACTTTAAGTTGAAAGGTACTTGAATTCCTTAAGAAATAAAAATATTCAAAATATCGTATAAGAATTGTAATATAGCCATCATGGTACAGTGGGACAGCGTCTGACTGTAAACGCGATTGATTGTGGATTCGATTCCCACTTAGGGAATAATTATACATACATTCATACATACATAAATAACTTCACGCTGTATCTCGCATATAGCAGGGTAGGCAGAGGGAACCTAGTGTTAAGACACTCCGTTCATCACTTTCCCCCGAATTGAGGTATTACGTGCTCAGTAGCGGAACTCAACGCTGCGCTTTGCCTTGTTACCAAACCCAGGAAATGAAAAATTCCATTTCCTGGAGTGCGAATCGAACCCACGACCTGTCACGTTTACAGTCGCACGCTTGTGCCTCTGCGCCACGAGTTGTTGCGGATTCGATTCCCAATTGGGGAAATAATTATATTTAATTTATTTTTATTTCTTCGCTCTGGCAGTTCCGCTACTTAACACGCAATGACTCGCGTGATTGTTATAGAAAACAGCGACCGAAGTGTTTAGTCACTAGATTCTCTCTGCTTACTCTATATACATAAGTGATAAAAAGCTACTTTTACTTTTTTAACTGATTTAAAAAAAACGAGAAGGTTCTCAATTCGATTGTACTTTTTTGTGTCTGCTACAGCAAAACATCTTACTGGGTGAACAATTTAGATGATTCTTTTTTATATGATAGCTAGTATTTCTAATCTCCCTTTCAAATTTAATTAAGATCTGACGAGTTTTTGGGTTATTCGTAATTTTACTTTTTAATGAAGTTTATATGAAGTGTATTTTTTTTACATCTACGCTGTATTCCGCACATATGCAGTAAGCAGAAGGAAACTCGGAACCTATATCATAACCTATTAAGACCGTTGCCGGTTCCGTTCCCCACTTTCCGCCGAATAGAGGCATTGCATGAGTGGCGGAACTCAACGCCGCGCTTTGCCTTCTTACAAGAGCGAGTTTTCTTTTTTTGGTTAAAATCGTAATTATAAAAATAAGTCTATGACCGAGTAAGTATTAAGCGTGAGAACTGATAGATAAGATAACTATTAGATAAAATAATCATTTAATTAGTCATCTATAAGCGTTTACGTTTTTACATAAAAATTAAAATTTACGATCTCACTGTAAAAGGACGATGACGATGTTATCTTTTTGGTTTATGTACTTATGATATTCAGATAAGCTTTTTTAAGAACATGAGTAATGTCAAGAAACGCCAAATGAGACATTTTATATTGATAACTGATATATAATGACTATTAAATTATATTATCATGCCTCAATTCGGTGGAAAGTGAGGAACGGAGTGTCTTAACACTAGGTTCTCAGGTTCCTTCTGCATACTGCATTTGGTAACAAGGCAAAGCATTGAGTTCCGCCACTCATCACACAATTCCTCAATTCGGCGAAAAGTGGGGAACGGAGTGTCTTAACACTAGGTTCCCTCTGCCTACCCTGCTATATGCGGGATACAGCG
This sequence comes from Philaethria dido, assembly GCA_033558755.1. Lineage (NCBI taxonomy): Eukaryota > Metazoa > Arthropoda > Insecta > Lepidoptera > Nymphalidae > Philaethria > Philaethria dido. The sequence goes on from JAKGSA010000813.1 coordinate 87,214, forward strand.
TGAAGCTATGTATGTATGTATTATATAATAAGAATAAGTAAAAAAAACTAAATAAAAAAGCAATTAGCGAGTTTTGTAATTTGTTCATGTACAAATTAGACGCGTCAACTTTTCCTACGACTATAGATAACGGAACTTAACGCCGCAAATTGTCCAATAATAATGAAAATTACTTTAAGTATAATCTAAAACAAGAATGATATCCACGAAAATTTAGAGTTTCAATTTGAG
>JAKGSA010000813.1:97446-126497 GCA_033558755.1 Philaethria dido
AGTTTCATTAAAAAAACTACTAATAATTTATTATATCATAATTTGTGGAATTATACAACAGGAAATCAAAAACGTTATAAAAGTCAATACATTTATAATACAAAATAAATAATACATAGAACGGAGGCAATGCCACTTGCATCGTTATATCGATCGAGTAAAAAACATGTCAGCCCTCTCGTCGCCGGGAACTTGTTTATTACTAGATATAACCTAGTATTTGAACCTTGGATATGTCTATATTTTCTTTTTTTTTTTTAACTTCACGCTGTATCCCGCATATAGCAGGGTAGGCAGAGGGAACCAGAGAACCTAGTGTAAATACACTCCATTCTCTTTCAACATTTCTGTTCCCCACTTTCCGCCAAATTGAGGCATTGCGTTAGAGTGGCGGAACTCAACGCCGCGCTTTGCATTTTTACCAAACCCAAGAAATGGAAATACTAAATTTTACGTTTCCTGGAGTGGGAATCGAACCCACAACCTGTCGCGTTTACAGTCGCACGCTTGTTCCTCTGCGCCACGACAGGCGTCATATAGTATATATCTATATACTTTTTATTATTTTCTTTTGGAAAATCTATATATAAATATGTGAAGAAAAACGTTTGGATCCCTTTTTACGAAAATTACGCAGACGTACGCATGAATCTCGGCACACTTATAGTTAATATAGCGAAGGAGTGCACAATGATTATATTTTCTAAAAACAATGCATAAAAATACATTAAATTAATAAAATAAATGTTACACACACTACCATGGTTTGACATCCATGTTTATATAAAGTGACATATACGTCACTACGCAATGCGTTATTAACGCATTTACGGGGACACTAGTTGTAATAATTGTAGACCGGAAGGAAGATCTGTTACTTCCGGCTAAGCTATGTTATGAACAAATACAATATTTAAATATTTTGGGTATTTAAAGTTAAGATAATTACAAGATTTGGTTGATTACCATTAACAGGTCATCTTGGCTCAGTGATAGCGTGACTATAAACGCGATTGGTTGTGGGTTGATTTCCACTTGGGGTAGTGATTATATTCAAATTATTTTTTTTATAATTATCTCCTCTGTTATAAAAGAACGATGTTAAGATCTGTAATTTAACGTACAATGTCTTAAAATCATATAGAACTCGGAGAACGGAGTGTCATAACACTACGTTCTCTCTGCATACGCTATGCGAAAAAACATTGTAACTTTTTGGAGTAGAATCAATATATACAAAAGATAATAATGATCGTACGAAAACGAACAATTGAAGAACTGTCCGCAGGGAGCGATCCCACCCAGATTGGATTCAGAATAATTGACTATTTTGCTTTGTATAAGTAAAATATATTGGAAATACTACATACATACGTATGTTAAATAATAAAATCCAAGAATAGGAAACATCGATGTATATTGACTGGTAAAAAAAGTGGTAATAAAATGGTTAAAGGCTAGCTGTATTATGATTTCGTTTGCATGGACTAAACTTAAATTAGATGCCTGTCGTGGCGCAAAGGCACAAGCGTGCGACTGTAAACGAGACAGGTTGTGGGTTCGATTCCCAGTCTAGGAAATGGAATTTTTCAATTCCCGGGCTTGGCAACAAAGACAAAGCGCGGCATTGAGTTCCGCCACTCAGCACGCAATGCCTCAATTTGGCGGAAAGTAGGGAATGGAGTGTCTTAACACTAGGTTCTCTCTGCCTACCCTGTTATATGTGGGATACAGCGTGAAGCTATGTATGTATGTATATTTAGTGATTTTTTTTTATAAAATATATATATAAATAGATGAAGCAAAAACTTTGGATATTCTAACTCTTATTTATTTTTTCGTACTGGCAAGACAAACTGCAGCGTTGAGTTCCGCCACTTTATATACAATGTCTTGAGTTACGGCAGAAAGCGATTGGAGTGTCTTAACACTAATTTCCCTCTGACTACACTGCTATGCGAGATAAAGGGAAAAACTGCTTTTGACTTGACAAATTCAATGTGTCTCACCATTCTTTATGATATAAAAGTATAGTAATTTTATATGGAGGCACTATGTAAAATATCTCATAGGAACCGAGTGCTTTCAAAGGAACGTGAGTGGAACACGTAAGTAACGTGTCATTTGAGAGAATCCAGTTAAAAGAGAATTTTGTTGTAATAATATGTTTGGAAATGATATTTAGTGATCTATTTTGAAAGATAAACTTATGTTTTATGAAAAAAGACATTTAGTGATTCTGTTTCTTAAAAGCAAAAAAAATCTAGTGTCAGACACTTCGTTTCCTGCTTTCCGCAATACCCAAACACACGCAGTAAGTTGGAAACACGCAGAGTACCCAGTTGCCTGAACACCCGTACGGCTAACAACACGCAATGTCTTAAATTTAGATAGTAAGCGGAGAACGGAGTGCCTTAACTCTCTCTGAGCCTGCACATCAAGTTATGACGTTAAATTCCGAATCCGAATTCGAAGTTGCAGTAAGCGAACAAAGTGTCTTGACACTAGGTTCTCAGTGCTTGTATTGCTGTGCGGGAAAATGCAACACTATTTGTTAAACAACAAAGCGCGGCGTTAAGTTCCGCCACTCAACACGCAATACATTAATTCGGTGTGGAAAATGGAAGTATATAAGCACTAGGTTCTGTTTGATAACTCCGCTATGTTAGAAAAGTGAAGCTGAAAAAATATATAATAGTAGATCTTTGATTGTTCTACGTTATTCAGTAGTAAAAATGCAGTAAGCGATGAAAGAGATATTTCTATATATTTCATCGTCACACAATACTCCAAAACAAAAAACCGGAGAGATTAGAGATAATTTAAAAAATAACTATATTTTAAAAATCCCACCACTTAGGCCCTTTGCGGAAGAAGAGACAAAATAAAAAAATAAGGTACAGTAGAAAAACATATTTGCGAAAAAATTTTGCAATTTTGAAATTTGCGGAAATAAAGTAAAGTACAGGAGAAAAATCTCAAAAAAAAAAACAAAAGCCCCCTTTTTTGACAAAAAGCCTGATTTAGACAGAGGCTTTATCTGAAGGCTAATATGAAAATAAAATAGTTAATAATCAACACATGGTGCCCCAAAACAAAAAATCCAGAGAGAATAGTGAAACAGTTACCTTTTAACAACCTTACAAGTCTCACCCCTTTGCGGAAGAAAAGATAAAATAAAAAAAAAAAGGAACAGGAGTAAAATCTCACAAAAAAAAATAACAAAAGCCACCTTTTGTGACAAAAAAGCGTGATTTATACAGACAGAGGCTTCATCGGCTAATACGATAGCGAGTGGGCGTCGAGTGTTCTTAAAAGGCGACGCGACGAACAGAGGTGAATGCACGCTGCTGGCGGTGTTGTGGGGTAAGGTAGGAGATGTGTGTGTGTTTTTGAAAATATAATAAGGAAATTTGGGAAAATTGTAATTATTTTACATATATAAACGGAAGAAATAACATCTGTAATTTCTGTCCTAGGTTTCTGATGATAAAAAACCTATTGTAAGGCTATTTCTTTTTCCACAAACCGTAAATTTTTGTAGCTTCACACTCTATCTCGAAAATCAGGGTAGAGAGAGAGAGAGAGAGAGAGATATATATAGACACATCTGTGTGTGTGTGTGTGTGTGTGTGTTTTTGAAAATATTATAAAGAAAATTTTTGGAAAATTATTTAAAACGAAAGAAAAAAGCCTCTAACTGTAGCTTTTCTAAGATAGCTAAGCCAGTTGTCTATTCTAAACCTATTTCTTTTTCCTTAAATTGTAATTTTTTTTAGTTTCACACTTTATTATAGCAGGGTAGTAGAGGTTGATGACAAGACTAGTGACTCTCCATTCTCTATCTTCCTTCCGAATTCAAGACGCCATGAACAAGAAGTCAATGCTTGCTGCTGGCGGTGTTGTGGGATTAGATGCGAGATAATTGTGTGTTTTTGAAAATATAATATAGACAAATTTCGGAAAATTCTAATTTTACTTTTATATGCTACTAAGACCTTAATTATATATATATATATATATATATATATATATATATATATATATATATAACACTTTTCATGCCTATACCGGAAGAAACAAAATCTACAACTTCCGGTTTTGCTAAATCTGATGATAAAAATCTAAGGTTATTTTATCTCTATCTATTCTACGGTCATTTTTCAAAAATAATAAGTGTATAATTTAGGTTACATTCATTTTCATCTTTATACTAATACGTGAAAGAAAAGCCCTAACCCCTTTGTTCGAAAATTTCGGAAGAAAGAATATGAAATTTACAATACTTAACATTTATATGGAGAGAAATCGCAGAAAGCCAATATATTTTATAATAAAGCATTATAAATATATAAGATTATTAAAAAAAACGTAACACTTTGCTTAAGACGTTTTGACGTACACGTTGCTTAGGTAACGCGTTGTGTACGCGTCAGCTAAACCTCTAGTATACATAAATTAGTGACGCCATCATCGTGTAATTATAACATGAAAATGTGGGCGCGTTGTTATGGGTATGTAAGTATTTTTTTCAGTCTCTATAGAAAAAGTAAAAAATAGTGTTAGGTTCCTCTATTCTCTTTTAAATAAATAATAAACAAGGTAGTTCTACTGCCAAACCCAGAAGGCATGGAAACTAAGAAATGTCGCTTTAGGACGTTATGGGTGCGAGATAACCTGTAATATGACAAATTTAATAACAATTCCCAGGATTTTGTTATGGTTTTGCCACTCAAGTCACATTGCATCTATTTTCGTTTGTTTAAACTATTGAAGAGGTGAAGTATTTTATAAAACTGCAAGAGTATATTGTAAATAGCAGGATAGGTAAAGACAACTTTAATTTAACGCCTGTCGTGTCGCAGAGGCACAAGCGTGCGACTGTAAACACGACAGGTTGTGGGTTCGATTCCCACTCCAGGCAATGTTAGTATTTTCATTTCGTGCGTTTGGTAACAAGACAAAGCGTGGCGTTGAGTTCAGCCACTCAGCACGCAATGCCTCAATTCGGCGGAAAGTGGGGAACGTTGTAAGTGTAAAGTGGGGAATTGTTGTAAGAGAACGGAGTGTCTTAATACTAGGTTCTCAGGTTCCCAGTGCCTACCCTGCTATATACGGGATACAGCGTGAAGTTGAAAAAAAAAACTTGTAGTTTAGACACTCCTTAATGCAACTTCCACTCAAATTTAAAACATTGCTTGTTAAGTGGCGGAACTCAACGCCGCGCTCAACAAATAGTAATTAATTAGATTTATCCCTAAATTATCCCTAGTTTAATAGTAAAGAAAAACTAATCGAAAAGCAATACCATTTGAATTATTTTTAGATTCAATCAATTCTACATCACGTACATTTGTCCCAATACATGTAAAGGTTAACCGACACCTACGCAAGCTGTAATGCTTATATAATTTTCCCTTAAGAAAATATCCGTATCAGCCGTGAATAGATTGACAAGTCGACTTGCAATAAATATATTCATAACTATTATCTTCCCGAATGATACATTTACAATGTATTTTTATGTTATGTATTATTTTAAAAAGATATCATTCTGCACTCCTTCGCTATATAAAGTATAAGTATGCCAAGTTTCATACTCCTCCGGCTGTGTAACTTTCGTAAAATGGGGTCTAAAGTTTTTGCTAACAATTAATAAAGGTAAACTCAGTATATATAGATACGACCAGGACAACGGTATGATTTGTCAAGTTCTTGACGAGCTCGGTTTTTTGAAACCCAAAATTTTTCTGGACCTTGTTTTCTTTAGCATCGAAGCTTGTTTTTTTGCAATGTTAGTCCTAATTTGTAATTTACAAAAGATAAGCGGATAGGAATTGTTTTGTATGAACGCCTGGATAGCAAATACAAATGAATATTGCCTCATTCAAAACGAATGATTGCCTCAATCAAAACGGAACCCACATTCATCAAGTCAGTCAGTAAACTCGTCATCTCTCACAAATTGTACTACAATAAAGCATACACTCCGTAGGTCTTACGAAGGATTCAGGCGGGCACGTTTAAATTAACCACTGTTTGTTATTTCAATTGTCACTTGTATCTCGCGACTTCGCTCTGTTAACTAAGCTTATGTGATATGAAAATAGAGATTTTATATAGGTAGTAGGTTTGATTCCGGTTTAAGATATTTTTTTCTCTATGGCTAAGTAGCTATGCAGAAAAAAAGAATTAATTTTACGCTTTTAGACCTAAATATAATGTTAAGATACATTTTTGCTAGAATTTGAGATGTTACGCTACTACTTAACAAGTAGCAGAACTTAGCGCCGTGTTTTGTCCCATCAGAGCGGAGTAATGAAAATAATTTAATATAATAATTCTACAGAACGCGTATCAAATCCAAAACCACCTTGCTTACAGTCAGGCATTGTTCCACTGCGCCACAATGGTATCCCATAATAATTAAGATTACTATTACTATGAAGGAAATCGACTTGTATTAAAATGCACTAAGAGATACAATTATTACGAATAACTCAAAAACTAATCGTCAGACCTTAACTAATTTTAAATCATCCACACATCAGACGAACTATCCATTATACAGAAATGCCATAAAAATTGGTTCATTCAATAAAAAAAAAGTATTGAGAACCTCCTTTTTTGGAAGTCGGCTAAAAAGCATATATTCAAATAGTAGGTAAGTTCTCATGTGCATTGTAAACTTATTAGCTAGTGTAAACATTTGTTATAGCAAGTTGTTCTTCATTTACATAACTTCAAGGGAATTCTAGTTTAGGAGCGTTTCGTAATATTTTTGTACAAAGAAATCGCTTTTCTTGGAAAAAGTGACTACTACTAAAAGATTTGCATGAATGTAATTTCTAATCTTACCTGTAAGTATTATTATTTTTACATACATTCATAGCTTCACGCTGTATCCCGCATACAGCAGGTTAGGCTGAGGGAACCTAGTGTTAAAACACTCCGTTCTCCACTTTCTGCCGAAATAAGGCATTGCATGTTGAGTGGCGGAACTCAATGCCGCGCTTTGCCATGTTACCAAATCCAGCAAATGAAAAATTCCATTTCCTGGAGTGGAATCGAACCACAACCTGTCGCGTTTACAGTTGCACTTTTCACACTTGTGCCTCTACGCCACGACAGGCGTATTTTTACATATATGTACTTTTACATAAAACAAAAAATAAAAAATGAATACACCACATATTTTATAAAAATAAAAATAAATAAAAAAATAATAAGTAGTTAAAAAAACTAAAATCCCGTTTTTAATATACTACAGTTTGTAAATTATCATCAATTAGAGGTTCGATTCTCGTGAAAGTTAACATTGTTTAATGTAACTATTACTAGTTTAACTAACGTTGTATTGGGTTCGAATCCTGAACGAAAAATATTTAAAATTACTAGTGTCCCCGTTGACGCGTTAATAACGCGTCCTAGCAACGTATGTACATGTCACTTTATCTAAACGGATGTCAAATCATGGTAGTGTGTGTAACATTAATTTTATTAATTTAATATACCTTTTATGCTTTATTTAAAAAAAATATATGAACCTCCTCCTTCTCTATATAAACTATAAGTGTGCCAAGTTTCATGCTCCTCCGTCCCCGTAATTTTCGTAAAAAGGGAACCAAAGTATTTACTTCACGTATTTATATATAGATGTCAAGAAATAAGTTAAACATTTCGCATATTTCAAACCTTATGTACTTAAAATATTTTGGGTCAAAACAAATATGTTGGAACCCTAGAAACTAGCTTTGTACTATATTTAGAATTTCTTCTACATGTTCCACAAAAGCATTTGTTACACCGAAATTAGGAGTGACAAAAACATGTTTATAATAAATAATATGACAAGAAAAGAAGAGAAAGAAAGAAAGAAACAGAAAGGTATATCACCTTTTATGATCAAATGTTATTATTTTTGAGATTATCTATTTAATTTCATTAATTCAGTAAATAAATGGTTGTTTGTAAGCGCGACAGGTTGTGGGTTCGATTTCCACTCCAGGAAAAGGATTTTTTCATTTCCTGAGTTTGGTAACAAGGCAAAGCGAGGCGTTGAGTTCCGCCACTCAGCACGCAATGCCTCAATTCGGCGGAAAGTGTTGAACGGAGTGTCTTAACTAGGTTCCCTCTGCCTCCACTTCTATATGCGGGATACAGCGTGAAGCTTTGTATGTATCTAAAAATCTTTACATTTAATAAACGAATATACAAAGCCAAACAGCGACCTGAAACAAAACTAATAAAATATGTTTAACTATGACCACAGCAGTAAATTGTGTAACGTTAATAAATGTTAGTAGTTAAATACGATCGCGTGTATCGTATTGTATGTTTTAATATATACGAGTATGTATTATATATAGATAGGTATTTTTTTTAGCTTCACGCTGTATCCCGCATATGGCAGTGTATGCAGAGGGAACCAGAGAACCTAGTGTTAAGACACTCTGTTCCCCACTTTTCGCCGAATTGGGGTATTGCGTGCTGAATGGTGGAACCCAACGTCGTGTCGTGGCGCAGAGGCACAAGCGTGCGACTATCAACGCGACAGGTTGTAGGTTCGATTCCCATTCCAGGAAATGAAAAAGTATTTTCTTTTCCTGGGTCTGGTAACAAGGCAAACCGCGGCGTTGAGTTCCGCCACTCAGCACGCAATGCCTCAATTCGGCGGAAAGTGGGGAACGGAGTATCTTAACACTAGGTTCTCTCTGCCTACCCTGCTACATGCGGGATACAGCGTGAAGCTATGTACCATATGTATGTATATATATATTTACATCGTGGTATAGTGGTACAACATCAGTATCAAAATACTGAATATAGTAAATAATAATTTAAATTATTATTATCTCTCTCTAGTAAGAAAGCGGAGTTAAGTTCCGCCACTTAACACGCAATATCTTTCTAATTAAGGCGGCAAACGACAAATGGAGAATATTGATATTAGGTTCTCTCTAGGGGATAAAACGTGAAGCTATTAAAAACATAATAGATATACATATTAAAGACAGTTTTTTTAATAAAACTTCAACTTTATAAGCCAATTATCATTGGAGTACATAAAACTTGCGGTATTAGGCGCGAAACTCGAGATTTGAGTGAAGTGGGCAAAAATAAATTGATCTGAGGAAAAACACCGAGAGGTCGGGATGTCGTAAACTTAAGTTTGCGAAAGAAAAACTCGGCAAAACATCGGATATAAGTTGGTGTGTGTTTCCATTTGACTATATTCAGTTGGCTTATTTTATTCTTCTTCTTTGTCTTGACAGAGTGGTTGTGGTCGTTAGTTAAGGGTTGGTGGTACGTCTTACAACACAACGCCATTCTTTACGGATGGCTGCCTTCCTGGTGCACTCGTAGGGAGGGCTATTTATGGCAGATTTCACCTAATAAGTCCATCGCATTGCCGTTCTGCCGCGTGGCCTTGTGCCTTCTACTTTTCCCTGAATGACAAGGCGCTTTATGGGGTTATTTCTTTGGTGAGAAATGTGTCCAAAAAAATGAGAATACGAGCTTGGACGATGGAACGGCTTATTTTATATTCTATTCTATTCTATTGTAGTTTTAATTCTTAATTCTTCTCCATACAGAAGAATAAAGAATTAACTACTACAGTAGAGAAGAAATTACAGTTTTACATCTTGGAGATTGTACAAGCACTCTAGTAAGCCATGCTTTCTTATCTAGCTACGTTGAAATTCTTATATGCTACAAACTGTTTGTGTTATTCGTAACTTTGTAAAAAGATTTTTAAAAATTTCTATTACACAAAATTATTTCTAAGAACAATCGTCTGGCAGCAGCAATATCCTGCATAGCCGTCAGAAAAAACCTAGTGTTCAAACATTCCGTTCTCCATTTAACCCCATTCCACTCTGCTTAAAGAAGGAAACATAATTTAAATATATTTCACCCTCTGTGTGAGTAAGGAACCCACAACCAATCGTGTTTTAGCTTTTTTCTTCAAATATACGACGATTAGCCATAGACTATATATTAATAGGTAAAACAAAAATGTTGTACCCCCCTTTTTAAGAAAATTATGCGGACCAAGTGGCTTAAAACTTGGCACACTTATAGTTTATATAGCAAAGGAGTGCGCAAGGATAATCTTTTTAAAATAATACACAACAAATATATTAAATTAATAAAATAAATATTACACACACTACCATTTGACAGCCATGTTTATATAAAGTGACATATACGTTGCTAGGCAACGCGTTGTCAACGTCAACGGGGACACTGGTAACAATAATAATACTTAATTTTATAAGGAAAAAATCGTATCGTCATAGTACAAGGTAACCAAACACGAGTACAGCGAACGAAGCAACTTTTTCAGTATTTAGTCTCGCCGGAGTTTTTTAAGTCAATTACGTTGACATCGCTGATATTGATTACGAGGGGTTAAGTGTGTTTCGAAGATATTCTAAAGTTCCGTAGGTATTTATTTTAACTAGTTGTATCCGGCGACTTCGTTTGCGTGGACTGTAAAGGCTAGATTTTTCCCGTTTTCGAAGGAATTTCGTGGTCTTCTCCTAGTGGTCCCTACACTCCCCGAGGAGTACACTTGCCAAATTTCGATAAGATTTCTCTATCACCTACCTGTATCATATGTTAATTGTATGACAAAATGTTAAAGCACCTTGGCATTACAGGCAGATTCTTAATCAAGTTTTTTTTTCAGATCTCGTTGCCTTTAAGTTATGTAATTTAACATCGCAGTTTATTTCAAATTCATTAAACTAAAATAAAGAAAGCAAGCAGCTTCACGCTTTTTCTAGCCTTGTAGGATAGCCAAAGGCGATCCAGTATCAAAACATTCAATTTTTCGATTTCCATTTAATCAAAGCACTGTAAATTTAGTGGCAGAACTCAACGCCGCACTTTATCATACTAGAGCGGGGAAATCTAATATAATCATTCCTCCGAGTGGAGATCGAATCCTTAACCATTGCGTTTACAGTTAATCAGATCCACTGAACTACGATGCATAATAAATAAAAAAAATGTAAAACAAATGAAAATAGAACCTTTAATCAAGATACAATATTCATGTATTTCTACGGTCCCTCACAAAACGGAACCCTAAAAGTGTTTAAAAAGCAATGAGATTGACAGCAAAACTTCTGCCTCATATTCGAAGTTGGGTCGCGTTCGCAAAAATAGGTCTTTGACAAACACACCTCTCTATAACTGTTATAGACGCACTTCTCTTTAACCGACTTGACAAAAGGAGGTACTCAATTCGACTGTAGTTTTTTTAATTGACAGCTAATGCTAAACGCCTGTCGTGGCGGAGAGGCACAAGCGTGCGACTGTAAAAACGACAGGTTGTGGGTTTGATTCCCACTCCAGGAAATGTTAGTATTTTCATTTCCTGGGTTTGGTAACAAGGCAAAGCACGGCGTTGAGTTCCGCCACTCAACACGCAATGCTTCAATTTGGCGGAAAGTGGGGAACGGAATTGTTGTAAGAGAACGGAGTGTCTTAACACTAGATTCTCTGGTTCTCTCTGCCTAACCCGCTATATGCAGGATACAGCGTGAAGTTAAAAAAAAAGTAATTCTCGCCTCTTGTCTTCGACAAAACATATCACGGCGTTGAGTTCCGCCATTAACGTGCTTCCCAAAATTAGATGGAAAAGAGGTTTTCTCCGTCGTCAAGAAATAAGATTTTCAATCTAAATTATTCAACTGCAATTAGTTATAAACTAAACATTAAAAGCGATCATTATATCTCGTCGTAAAACATTTATATTTCTTTATTAATTGCCTCAATTCTAGTCCTTTTGGAACGTTGTCAGTGAGATATGGGTGGTTAAATGTAAAATATGGTTCTCATTTTTTTAAACCTCTAGAGAGGCCATTGTAAACGCGATTGGTTGTAGGTTCGATTCCCACTCGTGGGATTTTTTTTTAGCTTCACGCTGTATCCAGCTGCTGTATCAGGGTACGCAGAGTGAACCAGAGAACTTAGGTTAAGACACTCCGTTCTCTTTCAACATTTCTGTTACCTACTTCACGCTGTATCCTCATACCGTAGGGTAGGTTTCCTCTGTCTACCCTGCTATATGCGGGATACAGCGTGAAGTTAAAAAAAAATATCTATCATAAAAAAAAGAATAATCAAAAATGGTTCACCCAGAAAAAAATTAAGTAACACACATAAAAAATACATCGAATACATAACCCCCTCGTTTTTAAAGCCAGTTAAAACAATCCACGCTACTTCCCGTTTATTTATGAGTGAACACGTGATAAGGTGATTTGAAGTAGCTACCCTTTTTTTAGATCTTTTGAGATAAAAATTTTACTCACAAAAAATGTTGTTTTAACAAATTCCAAACATATTTTTACCTTTTTTAGCAATTGTATTAAAAAAAAGGATTGTTTTTGTCTTCAAGCTGCATTCTGTGTAGCAGGGTAGTGACAGGAAACCTAGTGTCGAGACACTACATGAAAAAACATAAAGTTGAAAAAATGATCACTAATCCTTATAAGCATATTTCACCATCACTCACTCGCTGTACTTTCAAGTACGAAATGTCTATTTTCAGCGTCAACTGGCAACTGTCACACAGTGGGTGGTGAGATAACGCAGACGACAGAGTGACATGACTTATCTGCTTTGAAATGGTTTGATGACTGACATAGAGCAGGACCGATATTGATTAATATTGTATTAGATACCATGAAATTAGAACGCGGTTATGGAGTAAAAATATGTCATCTATATATTTAGTACGTGAAGCAAAAACTTTGTAACCGTTTTTACGAAAATTACGCGGACGAAAGAGCATGAAACTTGGCAACTTGGTTTGATATCCCTGTTTATATAGAGTGACATATACGTTACTAGGCAACGCGTTGTTAACGCGTCAATGGGGACAGTAGTATATTATAAAGTGTGATTTTAAAGTTTTATGTTAATTTGCTGGTTGAACCTTGGGACTACGTCTGCATGGAAAACATCTCGTTTTTATAAGAAAGAACAAAGCAAAACATTTTTGGAAAAGTATAAATTTTGAACGCAGCGGACTCGAATCCGCGCCTCTTAGAATTCGAAAAAGCGCTGTCACCACTAAGCCGAACGTTCGCAAGTCTAAGTTCAAAATATATATGTTTTCTAAAACTGTGTTTCTTATGCGCGAAATTAAATGTGAGTATCATTTTTAACCGCTTTAAAATTCTTTTTTATGTGATAGCTAATGCTTCTGGTGAGGTCTCATTTAAATTTAGCTAAGATTTCACGAGTAGTTCTTGAGTTATTCGTAATAATGGTATTTATCAGGGCGTCGTTTTAGTCGTGGCGCAGAGGCACAAGCGTGCGACTGTAAATGCGACAGGTTGTGGGTTCGATTCCCACTCCAGGAAATGTAAAATTTAGTATTTTCATTTCTTGGGTTTGGTAACAAGGCAAAGCGCGGCGTTGAGTTCCGCCACTCAACACGCAATGCCTCAATTTGGCGGAAAGTGAGGAACGGAATTGTTGAAAGAAAATGGAGTGTCTTAACACTATGTTCTCAGGTTCCCTCTGCCTACCCTGCTATATGCGGGTTACAGCGTGAAGTTATAAGGGCATTTTCATGTTAAAAATATAAAAAGCAGACAAAGTTGGTATATATAGCTAGTTAAAACCACATAATAATCTAATTAATGGGTGAGAATACGAGTATTAAAATTGAAATCGAAATCTGGGTCACGCCGATATTTTTATAATTCATAATAATTAAACGTTGTTCGTACAATTTTATTTATTTCCGTTCAGTATTTTTATTTCCTCGCTCCGGTAACAAGGCAAAACGCGGCGTTGAGTTCCGCCACCCAGCACACAATGCCTCAATTCGGTGGAAGGTGGGGAACATAAATGTTAAAAGAAAACATAGTGTCTCAACACTAGGTTCTCAGATATCCTACCCTGCTGTGTGGGATACGGGTAGCGTGAAGCTAAAAAAATACTAATATTTAATATTTTCATTTTCTCGCTCTAGTAATACGGTAAAGCACAGCGTTGAGTTTCACTCCGCCACTCACTAGCACCACTCAGCACGCAATTAAACGCCGCAACGCCTTAAATTGGCGAAAAGTAGGGAACGGAAATGTTAAAAGAGAACGGAGTGTTTTAACACCAGGTTCTCTACTTCCCTACCCTGCTATGTGCGGGATACAGCGTAAAGCTAAAAAAAACCCAAACAGATGATCTTCATTCAATCATACTTAACGTATCGCGCGGATCCGGGATTGCCGGGTAGCTATCATTCACTTCACTAATTCCCTTTATAATGGGACACTCGACAAATACTAAGATGTATTACTGTGAACGAGAACGGTTGTGGGTTCGATTCCCGCTTGGTAACTTATTATTACATAGCATTGCTGGATAATGAGGGAGAACCTAATGTGTAGACACTCTGTATTCCACTTTCCGTCTGAAACACAACGCTGCTCACGCCCGTTTTAATTATAACAAAAAAGAAATAAAAAAAGCTCACAACTTCTTGACTGCAAATCAATAATACTAAACTGACCAAAACATTTCTTTTTTAGATTTTTTTTTCACGTATATAGGGTAGGCAAAGAGAATATAGTGTCATGACATTCCTTTCTCCGTTTTCCGATTGAATTTTAAGCATTGCCTATTACTCAACGCCGCGCCTTATCTTTCCAGAGCAGACAAAAAATATAGTTAAAATATCAGTTTTCGAAATGAGAATCGAACCCATGACCACCCTCATATACAGTCAGACGCTGTCTACGCCACAATTTTTTTTAGCTGCATGCTGTATGGCAGAGGGAACCAAAAAACCTAATATTAAAACACTCCGTTCTCTTTTAATATTTCTGTTCTCCACTTTCCGCCGAATAATGACATTAAGTGTTAAGACACTCCGATCTCCATTTTTCGGCCAAAATTAGAGACATTGTGTTTTGACTGGCGGAACTCAACGCCGCGCTTTGCCTTGTTACCATAGCAAAGAAATGAAAATACTAAATAATATTTAATATTTTCATTTCCTGGCATAGGAATCGAACCCACAACCATCACACGCTTGTACCACTGCGCCACGATAGCCTCATCTATTAATAATTGTTTAAATATTAAACACAAACAAAAGAATATTTATTCTGAATCAAATAAATACACAAAAACAATATTTACATTGTTTTTTTTAATGATTCTGTTCATAAAAGAGTGAAGTTTGAGAGCATTGGTAATATTTTTGAGAGGGTCCAACCCTAGCACTGTAGCACTTGAGTATAATTGTTGTAAATGTTTTTGTTTTGGCACAACCCTAGCAATTAAGAATAAACATACAAAAATATTTTTTGTGTTTGTCATTCTTGTATTTTAAATATGGGGTTGGTTTAAATGTTATATATATATATATATATATATATATATATATATATATATATATATATATATATATATATATATATATATATATAGATTGTAGTGATAAACAACTCCATTCTCCATTCAAATATTAGTTCACGCTGTATCCCGCTTATAGCAGGGTAGGCAGAGGGAACCTGACTACGTAGTGTTAGGACACTCCGTTTCCCTTTATCCCCCGAATTGAGGCATTGCGTGCTGAAAGGTGGAACTCAACGCTGCGCCTTGCCTTGTTACCAAGCCCAGGAAATGATAATACTAAACTTACATTTCCTGGAGTGGGAATTGAACCCACAACCTGTCGCGCTTACAGTCGCATCCTTGTGCCTCTGCGCCACGACAGGCGTTACTCACATCTCACTTCGAATATATAGTTAATAATAAAATATAACAACCAATATATGACATTAAATAATAAAAGAAGAAAAAATCAGTCCCATTTAAATTTAGTTAAGATATTATAAAAAGTTTTTGAGTTATTCGTAATAATTTCAAATTTTATTTAATTTTATTTAATGTCGGTTTTCACAATTACTTTTTAAGCATTTCTAAATATTTCTATTACTCTAAGTGTGAGAATAAAACTATAAAATATATTAAAATAACTTACCACATAAAATGATAATCGCAAAACCCAATGATGAACACATTTTGATATAATTCACAGCACATTACATCACAATCACAAGTCAATCACCTCCACATTGTCACTCCACTGTGTCTAATTCTCTGTCTATCACTAACTCTCTGTTTTATCACTATCACTGTATCACTAAGTTTAGTGCTTCATTGCTTTTGATTCACCACAGCTAATCTGAAAAGAAGAAAAAATAATTATTATGTGGACATATATGAGGCCATCATAGCGCAGTGGGACAGCGTCAAGCTTTAATCGTGATTGTTTGTGGATTCGATTCCCACTCGGAGGAAAGATTCAAGCTATTTTATCACTCTGTTAAGACAATGCGCGACGTTGAGTTCTGCCACTTAACACATAATATCACAAATTCGGGCAGAAAGCGACAAAAGGAGTGTCTTGACACTAGATTCATTCTGACTACCCTGCTATGCGAGATTAAGCGTGAAACTGCTTTTTTACCCGACTCTCAGAGGAGGGTTATGTTTTTCGCGCGTATCATGTATGTTTGTAATATTCTTTATTACAACAGGGGTTTGGAAGATATGAATCTTCCAAACCCCTGGACCGATTTATATAATAAGGTGACTTTATATAGGTATTGATACAAGTGTTCTTAGGTATGTGACACAATCATAATTCAATATGGTACCCTCTAAAGGCTATTACGTCATGATTAAAAACAAAAAAATTGTTGATACCCACCGTGTAGGGTATCATTTCAAATATATAACACATAACTAGCTTATATAGACTACTCTTTTTCTATTTGCTTACTAAATTTGAAGAATTGGTTCAGTCGGGTTTTTTGTTCTTTATAATTAGGTAGGTTTAAGGGGCCCCTTTAATATGCATTAACTCTCGCCATAACTGTGCGAGTCTCCACTCTCTACCTAACCAAATTTAAAAAGGCTAAATTCTCCTACTAAAGCCGTATATTTACATACAATTTACAAATACATATTCAAAATAAGTATAATAATAAAATAAACGTGTAATACTGGTAGTACTAACCATTCCGTGGGAAACAAATATTCCTAAAGATCACCATTTCAAGGTGAACAAGTACTTCGAACTTACTAACGAACTGGCCAGGAATAGGTTAAGAGCTAATTTATACGCGATGGAGATAGGCGCGAGAGGTATAACAGCAAAATTTCTCTATAATCTATTAAAATATCTAGAACAGCCTGTCTAGAACTATCATCAGTTCATATCTAGCACATACTTCGAAGGCGGCATTAGAAGGATCTTATCAAATTTGATTATGTAGAGAGAGAAGCGTCGACAGTGGAGATTAACGTTAATGCGCATTTTAAAGGGGCCCCTAAACCTACACTTGGGTAATAATTCCACAAACTCCTCTCTCTGCAACGCGATGGGTACTCACACGGTGAATCCATATACACTAAGAAGTTTCTTCTATTAATATAATTACAAATAACCCTAAAACCTATTAAGGTAGAACACTAAAAAGAAAAAAATATCGATTTTTAACATTTACCTTTTGAAAGTATAGGAAAATGAGGCATGTTTTATTTTTATTCGACCATAAAATCTATATTACGTTACATTTTTTATAGACTTCTGTCACGAGAAATACTTCGAGTTTTACGATTCTCACTTGGACATTAAAATTTAAAGTATTTAATTATTATGATTGTTAAATAGCTATTCGGATATACCTAATGACTCAGTTGTGGTCTTAGCTAACTGTTTTTGATGGGTATAGATTTTTTTTTTTTTATTGACAACGGACGGCAAACGAGCAGAAGGACCACCTGATGGTAAGTGGTTACCTTCGCCCATAGACATCTACAACACCAGAGATGTTGTAGATGCGTTGCCAACCTAGAGGATACTGTTGGTAGGGGGGACAATGTAGTAGTCCTCTATCAGAACCACCACATTTTGGGGAAAGGATGGGTGGGAAAGGAGAAAATCTGGCTTACATGCCATCGAACCGGAACACATCATTAGATATTTGGCGGTTTGTCTTTGACATGATAGTGGTCGCGAGCCAGTCGGAGGACGAACCTCCTACCACCTAATAGATTAATATTTATTATATAATATTATATTAATAAATTAAGGAAAAGCTTTGATTACGATAAAGGAGTATCAAAGGCGTAGTTAAAGTTTATATGACAAAAGAGTGAAGAAGGCCAATATTTAAAAAAAATGGGTGATAAGTCGACTTGCATATATAATTTTGAAATATTAATAAGTATTTGGATTTGTTTTATTTATGGAGTAAATTAATTTCTAAATAAACAAAAGAAATACTACTTTTAGACAAAATTAAAATCCAAGTCACTAGTTATCAAATAAAAGAACAATCATTAAAATTGGTTCACGCAATATAAAGTTATGCAACTACAAAAAAATACAGCCGAATTCATAACCTTTTCCTTTTTTAAAATCGACTAAAACCTTAAAAATACCTTTTTTTTTAGCTTCACGCTGTATCCCGCATATAGCAGGGTAGGCAGAGGGAAAATAAGAACCTAGTATTAAGACACTCCGTTCTCTTTCAACAAATCCGTTCCCCACTTTCCGCCAGATTGAGGCATTGCGTGTTGAGTGGCGGAACTCAACGCCGCGCTTTGCCTTGTTACCAAACCCAGAAAATCAAAATACTACATTTCCTGGAGTGAGAATTGAACCCACAACCTGTCGCTTTACAGTCGCATATACGACGGGCGTTAAAAATACCTTCCTTAAAGAATTTTATTGTCCACTTATTAACTTATTCACGGCTGGTAGGTATATATTCAAACATTGAATGGCCTGACGTCATGCTTTTTCGATTCATTAAATATATTATAATATAAAAAACCTGATTCTACTTACGACACGGCGAGCCCACGCACGGCCTACTTCAATATTTTGTGTGGTTTAAATGAAATTTAGAAGTTATAACATATTATGAATGTGTTGAACGGAGTGTTTCGACACTTGGTTCTCTATGAATACCCTAGATTACACTAGGTAAAGCGTGTAGCTACAGTAAAAAATACCGTGACGATATTTTGGCGCAGTGGAAAAGTATCTGACTTAAAAAAGGTAGTAGTGGATTTGATACCCAGTCGGAGAAATATTTAATCTATATATAAATACGTCACCAAAACTTTGGATCCATTTTTACGAAAATTACGCGCACGGAGGAGTTTGAAACTTGGCACACTTATAGTTTATATAGAGAAGGAGTGCAGAATGATTATATTTATTTTAAATAATACATAAAAAATATATTAAATTAATAAAATAAATGTTACACACACTACCATTGTTTGACATCCATGTTTATACAAAGTGACATATACGTCACTACGCAGTGCGTTATTAACACATTATGGGGACACTAGTTTTAATAAATAATTAAATGAAAAAGGTTTTTTCGGTCTCGTTAGAAAAAACGCGGCGTTAAGTTCCGCCACTCAGTATGTAATGTTTCTAAATTAGCGTAAAGGGGAGAAAGGTGTGTTTTGACATTAAGTACATGTGGAATTTGATTGGAAATACAATATTTGTTATATATTTTCTTAGGGAAATGAATAAAAATTAAATATAAAGAATTCGTTTCCTATATCGCATTAAAAAGCAAAGCAGCTTATCACCCCACATAGCAGTGAAGTCAGAATGAGTTTAGTGTCGAGACACTACGTTCACAATTCAACAACACTCTTTGTTTTTGACCAGAGTAGATAAACGAAAAGAAAATAAAGTTTAATTATAATCCCAAAGTCCCTAAGTGGGAACTGATTTATATAGCATTATTTTTCCAACACAGAAACTAAAGAACAGAGTGTCTTACCACTAGAAATAGTGAGAAACAGGTAAAAATAACAAAAAAAAAATCATTTTCAACGTTTTTAACTTGTACCAAGCAATTAAACAGCATGCATGTAGGAGGCTAGCTTTCGAAAGGCAATTATTTTGTCTCACCGTCCGTCTGTGGGTTTGTGTACAGCTTTGTTCAATGACTTCTTTACATATATACATATATATAGATAAGAATTTTAAAAATTTTGTTTGTTTTTCAATTCGGCGGAAAGTGGGGAGCGGAGTGTCTTAACACTAGGTTCCCTATGCCTACCCTGCTATATGCGGGATACAGCGTGAAGCTATGTATGTATGTATGTATGTATATTGTTTGTTTTTAACTAACTTCAGAAAAAGAAGGTTCTATTCAATTGTATTTCTTATATGTTATCGCATGATTCTTTTTTATTTGATAGCTAATGCTTCTGATGTGGTCCTATTTAAATTTAGTTAATATTTGTTGAGTAGTTTTTGAGCTGTGTTTTTGAGTTGTGGGTTCGACTCTCACTCCAGGAAATGTAAAAATTTAGTATTTCTATTTCCTGGGTTTGATAACAAGGCAAAGCGCAGCGTTGAGTTCCGCCACTCAGCGCGCAATACCTCAATTCGGCGGAAAGTGGGGAATGGAGTGTCTTAACACTAGTTTCCCTCTGCCTACCCTGCTATATACGGGATACAGCGTGAAGCTATGTATGTATTTATCAACCTATACACGTTTGGTATGAATATATTAAAAGGAAAAAAAATGAATTTCAGGCTATATTCCGCATAACTTTTAATTCATCAAAACACTCCGTTCTACGCTTTCCACCTAAATTCGAGATATTGTGTGTTGAGTAGCGGAACTTAACGCCACGCCTTGTCTTTCTTACAAGATAAAAAATTATTTAATAAGATCTTTCCCCCGAACAGGAATCGAACCCACAACCTTTCTTACGGACGGACGCAGCCCCACTACGCAAGTAGTTAAAAAATACCAATAATTGTAACTTGGTAAACATCCCATTATAACACAGATCAAAGATCATCTTTTAAACTGTTTTATTTTTGTTTTTTTATTATTGTATTGTATTATTTTATGTGATACTAAAACTTGTAATGTCAATAAAATTTGATTTTTGGGGTTCCGTAATGAATTTAAAAAAGTTTTTTTTTTAAATATTACAAGTGGATAGCAGATTCACGGTTTATATCGCATAAGGAAGGCAGTGCAAATTAGTGTCAGAACACTATGATTTTCGCTTTTCGTCCGAAATTGAGACATTGCGTGTTAAATAGCGGAACTCGATGCATCACTTTTACTTTAAATAAAATTTATATAGTTTAAATATTGTTCATTTATATATGCAAGTTAATATAAATAAAAAAATAAAAAAAACTTATTTTGAAATACTATGATAAAAAAAATATATTTCTCATCAGCTTCACGCTAAGCCAGTTAGGCAATTAGAACCTAGTGTTAAGACACTCCGCTTTCCACTCCCGATTGCAGAACTTAACGTCACTTTTATGTTACCAGAGTGGTAGAATTAAAATAATTAAAATAAATATAATTGTTGTAATCTGTGGTAAATGTTATAATCTTTATTTTTTTTTAACATAATCTGTCATGGCCTCCCTCTTGCTTAAGCGCATTATCTTTGTTTTACTTATAGTATCTTGTGTGCAAAAAAGTGTTAATAAAATATGATCATAATAATTCTGGCCTTATTAACTTCACCAACCGCCTAATAAATACAACAATAATGATTTTCAGCGTTAACAATTATAACTAAAGTCGATACGGAACCTACAAAATATAATCAATTCACACTTAACGATTATTTAATTTATAGTTACTTTAAACTTTAACATGAGCTTTTAGAAGTAAAAATATATTAAATTTCACGACTTTGTCTCAAATATCTCAAATTCTTACTTATCTTTTCTAAACTACTTTTTAAGAAAGCTTTATTACCTAAATATATAAAAAACAAATTCATTTTAACGAAATGGTAAATTAAAAAAATACTTTAAAAAAGTTACTACATGCTATATACATACATAACAGGATAGTTAGAGAGAATAGTGCCAAGATTCTCCGTTTTCCAAGTATTATCAGAGGGAGAAAGTAGTAAGCAAAAATTAAAAACAAAACGTGAGGTGCATGTCAAAATATTATATAAAAAGGATCACTTTAAAAAAACCATATTACAGTTTTTCACTAAAGTGTGTTTTTAACAATTATTTTATTTCTTATTTTTTAGTTGTTTTTTTTATACAAGCAAGTTTATTTATTTTTCTAACTCTCTTTTTATATATTATTGCACTGTTATCGGACCTTGATAAGTATGTAAAAATTCAAATTAATCCGACATTTCAAAGTCGGTCAAAATCACGTTCTAAGAATCGTTTAAATATATACCTAAGCAAGATCGAACCCACGACCAATCATGACTATCAGATGCTCACCACAACCTCACCCTTCCATTGTTTATACCTACATAAAAGGGCTCCAAGATAAATATTGTAAAAATAAGTTTTCAGGGTAACTTTCCTTCACCCTTAGACAGCGTGAATTAATGACTTAACCATTACAGCTATCGTTCTTACATTTTTTCCTTTACAAAGCCGGGTTTTATATAAATGTTACTATAGACTACCTTATTTTAGGCTCGAGTATGTAGTGATTGAAGTCTCCGCCCTTTTCTTTTTGTTGTAGTGACAAATTTTAATTAGGCATGGTGTGGAAAGCGCAAAGCGCGGCGTTGAGTTCCGCCACTCAGCATGCAATGCCACAATTCGACGGAAAGTGGGGAACGGAGTGTCTTAACATTAGGTTCCCTCTGCCTACCCTGCTATATGCGGGATACAGCGTGAAGCTATGTATGTATGTGTTGAAACATTTTATACCTATATTTACAAACATTTTGTGTAATTGGGCCAGAATTTAAGAAAAGTATTTAGTAATCTAGTGACTAAAAAATTATCTGTGAGAAAAATCTTACCAAATTGATATAATTAGAATTATATTTAGAATTTTACAATAAATGTACATTAAAAATTAAATATGTGTGCAGTACACATGATAGAATTGAAACTATGAAAATTAAGAAATAACTCCTTTTTTGTTATGAGTAATAGCAAATACTACATAAATATGATAATAAAAACATGATAAATATACACAGTCCCACTTTTACTCACTGTCTGTCTCTTTTTAGTGTCGCTTTTTCGTTACATCGAGCTTCAAATTACAAAGATTCTAAAGACGTTTCTCTTAAAAACTTTTACTTATAAACTACCCTACTATATGAAGCAGATAAGTGTAGTCAGAGAGAAATTGTTGTAAAACGCTCTGTTTCACTCTGTTCCACTCTATTCCACTTTCCACCAAAATTCGAGACATTGCGAGCTTATTGGCGGAACTTAACACCGCGTCTTGACACCACCTATTGTCAGTTTACATTTTATACCACAGACGAAATACATTTCCATTTCAAACAATGAATGTATGCGAAAAATCTTTTGACTTATAAAAACGGAGTGTCTGAACACTACTTTACATGCAGGAGATAATAAAAACTAAAAAAAACATTAATTTGTTGATTTTAAAACGGTCAAACAGCATTGATGCCATGCGTCGTGCATATGTGAGCATTCCCACGTTCACATCTGGAGTTTATTGCGAAATGTGGTCAGATATATTGTTGGTTTGTTTTGTATGTTAAATATAACATTTTATTAATTATTAGTATTGTGGTGGAGCTTAACGCCGCGTTCTGAATGCAAGATCATTTTTGTATGTAAATGCAGTAGTATATGTGTTTGCAAAATTAAGTTTGAAGAATTATTAACGCCTGTCATGGCGCAGAGGCTTAAGCGTGCGACTTTAAACGCGACAGGTTGTGGGTTCGATTCCCACTCCATAAAATGTAAAATTTTCATTTCCTGGGTTTGATTACAAGGCTAAAGCGCGACGTTGAGTTCCGCCACTCAGCACGCAATGCCTTAATTCGTCAGAAAGTTGGGAACGGAGTGTCTTAACACTAGGTTCTCAGGTTCCCTCTGCCTACCCTGCTATATGCGTGAAGTTAAAAAAAAGAATAATTAAAATAATTATGTTTAAGTTAGTGTCCGTACTGTCAAAAGATAGTGCGGCGTTGAGTTCTGCAACTTAACAGGCATAGTCTCTATGTTGGGTGTGAAGTGGACAACGGAGTGTCTTTGATATTTAAAATAAGTAAGAATGTTACAGAAGGGATAAAAGCGTGAAGCTAAAAAAACAGATATATGTCTACTAATAATAGATCATCAGAATTTGAACAAAAAAAGACGGGGGGGTCTTCACTCTCCCCCCTTTTGGGGAGCAGGGGTGAAGGCTTCAGGCTCTTTGGCCTATGGCTATGGGTGTCTTCTCCGTCCATGAACATGGGCGGGTCATCGGTTGGCCCATAGGGCCTCTGTAGGGGTTCTAAATTTCGGTTCCAGTTTGGGAACCGAGGAGGGATGGTAGTCAAAAGGGATAGGGGGGAAAGAGCCATATGCCACCCGGGCGATCAGCCCAGCCGGGTGAGACCCACGATTCCTCATGTGAGGCCCAGCTAGGCGATCAGCGACCAACGAAGCAGCTCAGAGGATCAGGGGATCAAAAAAAGAAAGGCGACTTCAAATAGTACGCTATTAAAAATAAAATTATTACGAAAAACTCAAAAACTAAGTTTTAATGTGTTAATCACACATCTCGGAAACGAAAAATATATTTTGTAGAAATCTCTACAGAGATGCTAACAACAAAAAATAAGTTGTAACAAGATATAGAACGCATGGCTTAGTGGTCAGAGCGCTTGGACGGTTCCAAGAAGCGCGGGTTCGAGTCCCACTGCGTTCAATTTTTTATACGTTTCCTAAATATGTAACTTAAAAACTAGTTGTCTAACAATTTAACTAAATTTAAATGGAAGCAATAACAAAAAGAATCATCAAAATCCAATACAAAAATTTGACAACCTCATTTTTCAAGTCGGTTAAAACATACATATGTATACTATAAAGAACATTAAATAATAATTATATTTGCAAATGATATTACGAACTAAAAATAAGATCTTCAGTAAAGACTCCCGCATAGTCCACATGTTGTCGTTTCTATAAAGTATGAAGATATACTCTCCCACTTACTTAAGTAGAGATAAGCTAATAATAAATCTTTACGTTCTCTATTCTCCGTTTTAGTGTCCCCGACCTTAAGTGTTGACGCGTTAACAACGCGATGTCTTTAGCAATGTATGTCACTATATATAAACATGGGTCTCAAACCATGGTAGTGTATGTAACATTTATTTTATTAATTACATATATTTTTAATGGATTATTTTAAAAAAATGTTAGCATTCTGTACTCCATCACTATATAAATTACATATTAACTAGAACTTTCTCCCATATTTATATTAATTTGCGACAGGTTGTGAGTTCGATTCCCATTCCAGGAAATAAAAATATTAAATAATATTTAGTATTTTTGTGTCCTCGCTCTGGTAACAAGGCAAAGCGCGGCGTTGAGTTCCGCTACTTAGCACATAACGCTTTAAATCGGAAGAAAATGGGGAACGGAAATGTTGAAATTGAACGGAATGTCTTAACACTAAGTTCCCTATCCTGCTATGTACGAGATGAGTGAAGATTATTTTTATTTTTTTTATCTAAAGATTTGAACCTATGTCTATCTAAGTGTTTAAACGCTCCACTCTACCTTAAAGGTGTCACACAAGTAAACCAGAAAGCTCATTTCAAGCCTTAATAATATTAATTTCGAAACTTTCATACTATGAAGGCATAAATATGACAAAATACTAGTTTTTTGTATTTACCAATAAACCACATTCCGATGAAGTAGTTATAAAAATGATCTGTTTTTCTTATAAATATTAAGCTACTTATGTATAGCACTAGCTGCATTCCGCGACTTCGTTTAAATGGTAAATATATACTTACATAGCTTCACACTGTATTCCGCATATAGCAGGGTAGGCAGAGGGAACCTAGTGCTAAGACACTCCGTTCCCCACTTTCCACTGAATTGAGGCATTGCGTGCTTTGCCTTGTTACCAAACTCAATGAAAATACTAAACTATCCATTACCTGAAGTGGAAATCGAACCCACAACCTGTCGCGTTTACAGTCGCACGCTTGTGCCTCTGCCCCACGACAGGCGTTTAAATGGTAAATAATTATGTTTAAATAATGTCAGGTGTGGTAAGACAAATTGCGGCATTGAGCTCCGTCATTCAATATGCAATATCTTGAATTCAAATGGAAACTGGAGAACGGAGTGTCTTGACACTAGATTCTCTCTCACTATACGATAAAAACGTGAAGCTTATAAAACAATTATTGTTATTATTAACGCCTGTCGTAGCGCAGAGGCACAAACATGCGACTGTAAACGCGACAGGTTGTGGGTTCGATTCCCACTCCAGGAAATTCATTTTTTCATTTCATTTTCATTTTTTCATTCATTCTCATACCAGGAAATGGAAACGCTTAGTATTTTCATTTCCTGGTTTTGGTAACAAGGTAAAGCACTGCGTTGAGTTCTGCCACTCAGCACGCAATACCTCAATTCGGCGGAAAGTGGGGAACGGAGTGTCTTAACACTAAGTTTTCAGGTTCCGTCTGTTTACCCTGCTATATGCGGGATACAGCGTGAAGCTATCTATGAGAATCTAGTTAATAATAACGTAGTACAATTGTACCCCAAAATATACAAAGACCACCGCAAGCCAGCACGTGCGTTGACATGTGTTCACAACATTTGGTAACGTTTTTTCTTGACAATTCGTCTTTTTTAATTTATTGCTTTATAATATATCCGAGTCCCATTATATAATACTAGCTTTTTCACGCGGGTTTTCTTAGCTTCACGCTGTATCCCGTATATTTCAGGGAACCTTAGGACCTATTGTTAAGACACTCCGTTCCCATTGCATAGAAAGTTCTCATGTTTGATATAAACGATTTATCCTGCTTAGGTTAGTTACAGAGAACCAAGTGTCAAGACACTGTTGTCTATATTCTGCTTGAAATCGAGATATTGTGTGTGTTGAGTGGCGGAACTTAACACCGCATTTTGTGGGGTCACACCAGGGTGGGGAAATTAAATAGTTTAAATTTAATAATTCCTTTGTAAAAATTTAGTATTTCCATTTCCTGGATTTGGTAACAAGGCAAAGCGCGACGTTGAGTTCCACCACTCAGCACGCAATGCCTCAAATCCGGCGGAAAATAGGGAACGGAGTGTCTTAACACTAGGTTCTCAAGTTCGCTCTGCCTACCCGGCTATATGCGGGATACAGTGTGAAGCTAAACAAAATATCAATTTCTCTGACTTGGTTTCGAACACACAACCACGTTTACAATCATACATTGTCCCACTACGCCATCACGGCATAAATACATTTATCTTAACTTTAGATAAATTGACAACATAAAATAATTCTAATATACCGTCTATTACCTAGAATTGTTGCCTTTTCTAGGCTTAAAGTAATCATTGTGGCAATTTCGTTTAGAACGCCCGAATTAGTTTCAGTAGAACAGTATATTCCTGAAATTTATAATCCATTTTCAGTGGAAACTGTAATTTCAGTGAAGCATTGCCTATGTGTATAGTGGAGCTTTCTACATATTGTAATTTAGAGGCTTAGTTGTGAGGGAGATTTATAGCATAGGCGGGTAGAGAACCTAGTGTTTGAACACTCCGAATATTATATCGATTATACCTTCCATATCCTAAACTCCTTATCCTCTGAAGGCCACTTAAGATTCCACTAGAATAGAAGTTTAAGTTCTAATAATAAGTAATATTGAGTAATATTAAGTAATGTTAAGTAATTGACGGAATTGTTGAAAGAGAATGGAGTGTCTTAACACTAGGTTTTCTGGTTCCCTCTGCCTACCCTGCTACATGCGGGTAACAGCGTGAAGTTAAAAAAAAAGAAATATTTAGTATTATTAGTTATAATAAGTAATAATAATATATTAAGTAGGCAACTAAAATACTTGGACTCTCTTTGAAAAAAAAAATCTTATTTCCTAAGCTTAGTTAAGTGATATGAAAATATAGTGAAAGTTGACAAAAGTTATGGACCACGTGTCCGTAGTGATCAGAATAAATATATTAAAAAAAAACTCTCCAGACTTTTACTTTTTACCAATATTGATTAGTAAGTGGCGATTATAATGACCAGGAGAGTTGTGAGAAAGTAATTTAACCTACGTATAAAGTATGAGGCCTGTCGTGGCGCATAGTTGAGTTTCGTCACTCAACACAATGTATTGAATTCGGGCATAAAGTTAATAACTAAATATTGAAATCAGTTTCTGTTTTTCTTAACTTCACGCTGTATCCCGCATATAGCAGGATAGGCAGAGGAAACCTGAGAACCTAGTGTTAAGACACTCCGCTCTATTAGCTTACCCTGCTAGTTAACTTTTCTTTTGTATCTAATACCAAATATTCATTCATACACTACTTCCGATATAAAACTTTCTATTATAATTTATTTATATGTTATTTGTAAACAGCGTGGGAAAGAGACGAGATCTACTTGTTAAAGATTAAAAACTAAGATGCTTAACCGCAAGGAACCGGTTGGAAGCCAGGATGCGTGCATCCGTTCAGGCAGGTTTTGTAAGGTGTATCTTATCTTTGTTGTATTGTATTATGTTTTATATTAACGGTATATATGAATGGGAGAACGGAGTGTCAAGGCAAAGCGCGGCGTTGAGTTCCGCCACTCAGCACGCAATACCTCAATTCGGCGGAAAGTGGGGAACGGATTGTCTTAACATTAGGTTCCCTCTGCCTAACCTGCTTTATGCAGGATACAGCGTTGAGCTCTGTATGTATGAAAATGGAGCGTTTTAACACTATGTTCTCTAACGTGAAGCTGTTGCTTTTTTATTACTAATTATTTTTTATTAATGGTAATTTAAAGTTGATTTTGCAGATTGTTACATATAATAGTAAATTGCCAGATTTTAGTAATAAAACTCGAATAACTCAAAAACGACTCGTCGGATCTTAACTAAATTTTATTTAGACCACAATAGAAACATTAAGTTTCATATAAAAAAGAATCATCCAAATTTGTTTACTCAATAAAAAGTTATAGCAAAAAAATATCTGACTTAATCTC
>JAKGSA010000813.1:139783-159695 GCA_033558755.1 Philaethria dido
TATTAATATTCAGTGTCGGAACTCGACGCCGCGCTTTACCCGTTATTAGAGAGAGTTCTTTCCTGTTCAAAGAAACATATGTCATTTAAATATATAAATTACTTACATAGAAAATCGAACCCAAAACCCTCGCCTTTACTCAGATACTGTCGTACTGAATCATAGAGTATATACTTATATAAAAAAGGTCTTTTTGTCAATCATTATGGACATCTGTTTGTCTTAAAACTTTTGCTTGTCACTTGAGAACGGAACACTTGACAAAATGTTTTGTTTAAATGCATTCAATACTATTGAAAGATAAATATTTTGTCATATGGTTATCTTATAATATATAGATATAGGCATTTCTTTTTAACTTCACGCTGTATATCGCATATCTGCTATATGTAACATATTTTGTTAATATAAAAAATCACTTGTCCTAGCTCAGAGGCACAAGCGTGCAACTCTAAACACGACAGGCTGTGGGTTCGATTCTCACTGTAAAAAATGTAAAAGTTTAGTATTTTCGTTTCATGGGTTTGGTAACAAAGCGAAGCGGCGTTGAGTTCCACCACTCAGCACGATATGCCTCAATTCGGCGAAAAGTGGGGAACGGAGTGACTTAACACTAACACTAGGTTCTCTGCCTACCCTGCTATTTGCGGGATACAGCGTGAAGCTAAAAGAAATAAAAACAAACATGGTTCACGCAAAGAGGAAGCTGTGGGCTTGTCTTAACCTTGTCTAACAAAATAGATTCTTCAGGCGATTCTTAACACTTTCCCTTACGAAGAAGAGTTCCAGGAACTTCTACATAAACATATATCAAGACTTCATGATAAAAACTACAACATAATAAGGCGTTTAACAAAAAGTGAGGCCTGCGATTGCTAAACAAAAGACGATAAAAACCGTCCCACGCACCGACTTGACCCCACTGACTCATGTCACGGTTCAGAGGTTACAAGTGACCAAACGTAGGAGTTAGATGTTCTTTTATGTTACATATCTTCTTCATATATATGTAGCTTCACGCTGTATCCCGGCAGAGGGAACTTGAGAACCTAGTGTTAAGACACTCCGTTAAATTAAGATTTCATTCACCATTTTCCGCCGAATTGAGTCATTGGGTGCTGAGTGGTAAAATATATAATGAGCTAGCAATACTGAGTGACTGACAGACAACGTACAGGCGAAACTAATAACCTGATTTGGTTTGTTGGCTTTTTGGGGAGCACTAACAGAGGATTCCTCAAAGTTCCTACGAAAAGGGAAGCAACGGGACGTAATATTAGGTTTAAATTATATTTTCTTATAGTCCACGCAAATGAAGTCACATGGATTTTTTATAAATACCTTTATTGTACTGACACATGTTTTTAATTTTTTAGTATAGTATAGAAGCGAGTTATTTTCGAATTTTTATTACCATCTAAACAATACGTTTAATAGAGGCGCAAGCGTACAACTGTAAACGCGAAAGGTTGTGGGTTCGATTCCCACTCCAGTCACTCACGCACGCAATGCCTGAATTCGGCGGTAAGTGGGGAACGGAGTGTCTTAACACTAGGTTCCCTCTGCTATATGCGGGATACAGCGTGAAGCTATGTTTGTATGTACAATACGTTTTAGAGTTTTATTTACCTTATTCACTAGAAATAAAGTTATTAGCCGACTAATTTGTTCAAACTGGCTGGTATAAAAAAAAGTATTTCTTTATCCCGTAATTATTAAGAACATGAGGCCATTGTGGCGCAGTGGGACGATGCCTGAACATAAACGCGAAGAGTGTGGATTCAATGTCTACTAGGGAAACGATTATGTCTAAACTATTTTGATTTCCCCTTCTGGTAAGGTAATGGGCAGCGTTGAGTTTCGCCATTTAACAACCAATGTCTCGAATTTGTGATGAGAGCGAATAGAGTGTCTTAACACTAGGTTCTCTGATTACCGTGCTAAGTTTGAGACACAAATTAAAAGAAATTGTTTAGTTTAAGTAATACCTAACTAATTTAACTTAAGTAATATTCAAATTTTTTTTTTTTTTTATGGATACCGGATGGCAAACGAGCAGAAGGACCGCCTGATGGTAAGTGGTTACCTTCGCCCATGAACATCTACAACACAAGAGATGTACTAGATGCGTTGCCAACCTAGAGGATACAGATGGAAAGGGAGGATAATGTAGTAGTCCGCTATCGGAACCACCACATTTTGGGGAAAGGATGGGTGGGAAAGGGGAAAACCTGGCTTACATGCCATCGAACCGGAACATATCATAAGATATTTGGCGGTTCGTCTTTGACATGATAGTGGTCGCGAGCCAGACGGAGGACGAACCTCCTACCACCAAACAATTAAATATTTAGTTTTTTATATATTCCTCTTTACCTATTGTTAAATACAAACATTGTTTGCCTAAATTTTAAATTAGAAATTAACAATGTTACGTGTTATTTTTTATTGTTTTTTTGTTATTTTTTTGTTGCCATGTCTGCATAGAAAAAAAAGCAATCGTTTCTACAATAGTTGTAATTTTATCGTTATGACACCGATTGTAATTTGTTTTGTGGACCAATAACCAGAAAAAACAGATTTTAAAAGTTAGATACACCGTGAATCTGAAAACAATCATCACCAGTTATTGAGTTATTTGTATTAATTACTTTTCAAAATACACTATTGAGTACAAATAAAGCTATTAACCAACCAATTCGCTTGAAGTGGCTTCTATAGAAGCTATTTCTCCTATTTCCTTAGAATGTCCAACTTATTATTATGTATGAAGAATTTTATAATTGTTTCCCTCTTCCCACATTCTATGGTGCAGGAAGATGTCATTACTGAAGCAGTATTAAGTAAAATTATAGATCCCTTTGTTAGGGTCCTTGCAAATTGTAAAAGCTTTTGTGTACAGATTGATGGGCGGTTGTACGCGGGTTCGATAGTCTAGTAGGGCAATTTGTGAAACTATTACATACATACATACATTGCTTCACGCTGTATCCCACACATAGCATGGTACAGGGTAGGCAGAGGTTAAGGCACTCCGTTCTCCACATTCTGCCGAAATGAGGTATTGCGTGCTGAGTAGCGCAACTCATCGCCATGCTTTACCTTGTTACCAAGCCCAGGAAATGTAAAATTCCATTTCCTGGAGTGGAAATCGAATCGACAACTTGTCGCGTTTACAGTCGCACGCTTGTACCTGTTCGCCACGATAGGTGTATTATTGATAGTAAAAAGTTTTTATAGTATTATGTTTGTGAGGAATCAAGATGTTTCGGAATTTAGCGCCTATTGACAATGCGTGACTGTAAACGCAGTTGGTTATTGTTTCGATTCCAATTTGGAGAACTAATTATATTTAAATTATAGCACTTCCACCAAACAAAACGCGGCGTTGAGTTCCGCCATTAAGCATGCAATGTGTTGAAATCAGATGGAAAGTAGAAAACGTTATCTTAACACTAAGCTCTCTTTACCAATAATACTATGCAATACTTTATATCAGCGTGAAGTCAAAAAAATCATCCTCATTTATAAAAACAACAAAATTCCATCACCCAGGAATCGAACGTGTACCCAAAAAGATAGTAAAAGCCAATCAAGCAAGTATTCAAGCTTTTAAGCTGTTATTGTACATATATGAAATATTTTCGTTTCTCGTATTTCCCCTTATCATTTTGCCGCGACGTTTCAACGTGGATTGCACCTGTCGCGTACATGATCTGACTTTATATAGCCATGTTGACTTCTAGAAAGTATTTTAAAATTGTTTAAATATATTTTCGGCATAAATAGTTTTAGTGGGGAACGGAAATGTTAATAGAAAGGAGTGTCTTTACACTAGATTTCTGGATCCCTCTGCCTATCGTTCTATGTGCGGGATACAACAAGAAGAACACAGTGTCAACGGAGAAAGACGAAAACAATGATAAAAATTGACGACAGGAATCTATAGATTAATACGTGAAGCAAAAACTTCGGATCCCTTTTTACAAATATTACGCGGACGGAGGAGCATGAAACTTGGCACACTTATAGTTTATATAGAGAAAGTGTACAATGATAATATTTTTTTTAAATAACGCATAGAAAGTATATTAAATTAATAAAATAAATGTTACACACACTACCATGATTTAACATGCATGTGACATATACATTAATAAAGACAACGCGTTGTTAACGCGGCTACGGGGCCACTAGTAATTATAAATACATAACAATCTTTTCTTTAAAATTGGTTAAAAATCCAATCCGCATCTAATATTGTTACATTATTATGGGAAGAAAACTGTTTTGATGTAAAAAGCTTGTTTACATAACGTATAAACAATGTGTTTGGCGTTTCCTTATTATCTTCCCATGGAAATATTATATTATGCTTCCTTTAGATTATACTAGCTTTCCGCCCGCGGCTTCGCCCGCGTGGAATTCTGTTATATCGCGCGACTGGGTAAGAAGTAGCCTATAGTCTTTCCCAAGGTCTAGACTATTTTACAAAATCGTTAAGTTAAGTGGTTTAGGTGTGTCAGTTGTTTTAATCTTACATGATTTAATGTTTGACAATAAGCATCTTCCATATAAACTTTCATCCCCTATTTCAACCCCTTCTACAATTTTTTTCACGTTAAAAAGTACACTATGTCCTTTACCAAGTTCAGTTCTATCTTCGTACCGAATTTCATCAAAATCGGTTCAGTGGCTTAGGCGTGAAAGCGTAACAGACAGACGGAGTTACTTTCGTATTTATAATATTAGTAAGGATTGATGCCATCGTGGAGCAGTGGGACGGCGTCTGACTGTAAACGCAGGTAGTGGGTTGGATGCCCACTCGGACCAATTACTATATTTTAATTATTTTCAAACATATGCGGCGTTGAGTTCCGCCACTCAACACGCATATAGTTTTTTTACTCTGGCAAAAAAAGAGCAAAGTGTCTAAACACTAGATTTTTTTATCTACCGCTTAACAAAGCGGGATAAAAAATAAATGTTTTATTTATGTATTTATGTGTATGTTTATTTGTTTATATTTGTTTTTATAAAAAACTGAATTTGAATTTGAATCTTCATGCATGCCCTCCGGGGGGTCCTCATGCTTTTTACGTGACCAACCTCCAGTATCATTGATACTGTGTTCTCGAAGATCAATCGAGGTCTCCCCCTACTTCTCTTGCCGCGCAGCTCAATGCCGCGCTTTGCCTTTTACCAAACCCAGGAAATGAATAATTCTATTTCCTGGAGTGGGAATCAAACCCATCCTAGCTTACTAATATAACCACTATACAATCGAGACATAAGTAATATAAGAAATTCAATAAGAAATTATTGTAATAATACCAATAATAGATAATGAAATATCCATATCCATAAAAAAAAAAAAAAAAAAAATGAAATAACTTTTATGCAAATGTAATTTAATGAAGCCTAGCATAGTGCAGTTAAATGTGGGAATATTGTAGACGATAATAATTAAAGCGATCTTGTTATTCTCGAACAGATTAAAAAAAAACTTTCAAAGCTTTAGATTCTGTACCTTCTCCTTTTATTTTACATGGCTTAACTTAGATATATACATAGTTTCACGCTGTATCCCGCATATAGCAGGGTAGGCAGAGGGAACCTAGTGTTAAGACACTCCGTTCCCCACTTTCCACTGAATTGAGGCATTGTGATGAGTGGCTCAACGCTGCGATTTGTCTTGTTACTAAACCGAACCCACAACCTGTCGCATCTACAGTCGCATATTTAAAAATCCGGCCAGGAGATTAGACGATTAGCTTTCAATCCTGTGTTTATCATTTAAGTTCGGCTCAAGTAGATGTTTTATATCTTATTATTTTTTTTTCAGTCTTTTCCTACATAACTTCACTTCACTTTCCACTGGAACTCGGAATTTAATATGTTTTGTCTTTAACAGAGTGGTAAAAAATCAATTAAATATTCAATAATTTAATATTCTCCGATAGGGAATCGAACCCACAACCACTCTTATTTACATTCAAACACTGTCCTATTATGCCACGATGGCATTTATTATCCATCAATAAAATTATCATATCAATTAAATAAGCGATAGTATTTTTTTTTAATTTCTAAAAACAAAAAAAGAACTAAGCCACTTGAATTTTATAGGCGTAAATGTAATACAAGTATGTAATTACAATGTTCCCACGACGCATGAATGAAATTGTTCATACTCATAGGTTCAATCCCTGCGGTTGTTAGGTGTCTTCACTTATAAATATACAGGTTGTTCCAAAATACTAAGATTTAATTTGTTTTTTTTAGCTTCACGCTGTATTCCGCACATAGCAGGCGGAAGAAACCAGATATCCTAGTATAAGACACGTTCTCATACTTTCGTTCCCCACTTTCTGCCGAATTGAGGCATTGTGTGTTGAGTGGCGGAACTCAACGCCGCGCTTTGTACAGGCTGTTTATATTACATAAATTGTAGTGTATGTGTTATTCTAATATATAATTTATATTATTGTAAAGCTTAATCTAGATCCATTCAATAGTTTTTGCGTAAAAAACTGACAAACATCCTCATAAATTTCACTTAAGTTAAAAGTCGCTCAAATATAATACATACATACATAGCTTCACGCTGTGTCCGCCGCATATAGCAGAGTTGGCAGAGGAAATCTAGTGCTAAGACACTTCGTTCCCCACGCCTGCTGAGTGCTAACCCATTAAAAATCCATTTCCTGGATTGGGAATCGAACCCACAACCTGTCGCGTTTACAGTCGCACGCTTGTGCCTCTGCGCCACGAAATAATCAAATATAATAAATATACAAAAATGTCTTGTCTTAAGAATTAACAATTAAAGAACATCCCATATATGTTATCTTAAAGTAACCCCAGCCGTCACACTCAGTAGTCACTGTGTGACCCTCCCATGACGGGCTTATAGTGGTCAGAATAAAAATTGATATAGTTATCTTTGTGTGGATATTAAAAGTAAATTTGGTCATTATGTCGAACGATTATGAGAGTAGAGAGTGTAAATAGAGTAGGTAAGGTAGAGAGATTTCATCAGAACGGAGAAATGGGAATATTACTGATTGTAAACGCGATTGATTGAGGGTTCCATTCCCGGTCAAGGCAAGGATTATTATCATTCTTTTAGTTATCTTTTTTTTTAATTGTCGTTTATTTAATTATCATTTTTTTTTATTAACTTTTTTTTTTATTATCATTTTATTAATAATCATTTTTTTATAAAAAATTTTTTAACTATAGTTTTTTAATTATCATTTTTTTTTAATTATCATTTTTTTTTATTAACATTTTTTAATTATCATTTTTTTATTATCATTTTATTAATAATCATTTTTTTATTAAAATTTTTTTAACTATAATTTTTTTACTAACTTTTTTTTTAATTATCATTTTTTTACTAACATTTTTTTTCACTATAATTTTTTTATTAATATTTTTTCAATTATTGTTTTTTTAATTATCATTTTTTTAATTATATCGTTTTTTATTTTCATTCTAATAATATATCTGCTCTGGCAAGACAAAGCGCGATGTTAAGTTCCGCCAATCAACATAAAATGTTTTTCGATTATGGACGACAAATTGTGAACAGAGTGTCTTGACACTAGTTTTACTCTATCTATCTTGCTATGAGATAAAACGTGAAACTGCTTTTTTATATTTCTTCTAATTTGGCGCTGTGGGATAGTGTCAACACGTAACTTCAATCGTTTCCACTAAGGGTAATGATTTTAAGGCAAGGGCAACTGTAAGCGCCACAGGTTGTGAGTTCGTCTCGCTCCAGTAAATTAAAATATTAGACAATATTTAGTATTTTCATTTCCTTGCTCTGGTAACAAGGTTAGTTCGGCGTTGAGTTTCATCACTCAGCATGCGGCGGAAAGTCGGGAATGGAAATGTTAAAAGAGAACGGAGTGTTTTAATACTAGGCTCTCTGGTTCCCTTAAAACAATCATTTTTCTTTTTCGACAACAAACCGCAGCGTTGTGTTCCGCTTATCAACACCCATTTTCACTCTCACACTCGAGAACGGTAATCAGAGTGTCTTCACTATATGTTCTCGCTAGCTACCCTGCTATCATAAAGCTTTAAGCTGCTTTTTTATATTATAATATATATTTTTACACCCTTCCTTTCGTCTGAAATTGAGGAACGGAAATGTTAAGAGAACGGAGTATCTTAACACTAGGTTCTTAGGTTCCCGCTCCCTATTTACTAAGTGCAGGATACAACGTGAAGTTAAAAAAATATATTTTTACATTTTTAATACCGCATAATGTACTAGTACTTAATATCATAAACTTAAAACTTGCTGTCTTCGCTTAACATCGATATTCTAAAGCAAGCCGCACATTTCCGTTTGGATTTTAGCACGCTGGCCTAGTTTTTTGTCGTTAACACATTTTTTTTATGTATAAAGGTTAAACATATAAAAATATTAAAAACTTTTTTTGTGGCTATCATATAGCAGTGGGAAGTGTATGCGATGGGTCCTGGGTTCGATTTTCAATTGGGGAATGTTTTTTTAGCTTCACGCTGTATAGCAGCATGCAGCTCGCCCGCACATAGCAGGATAGGCAGAAGGAACCTAAATTGTGTGTTAAGACACGCTGTTCTCTTTTAACATTTCCATTCCCCACTTTTCACTGAATTGAGGTTTTGTGTGCTAAGCGGCGGAACTCAACGCCGCGTTTTGCCTTGTTGCCAGAGCGAAAGAAATGAAAATACTAAATATTATTTAATATTTACATTTTCTGTAGTGGAAATCGAACCCACAACCTGTCGCGTTTACAGCCTCACGTTTGTGCCTCGGTGCCACGATAGACCTCAACTCCTCAGATTAATTTAATAATATTAGTACATGAATTGGTATTTAAAAATTTATTTAAAACACAAAATTCCATTAAGCGTGTTAGTTTTAGATAGATTACTGTTTACTAGTTGGGTATGAGATAATCGATTATATAGCGAAAGCTCCAATTTTTACAAAATTTCATTTAATTTTACAGGTTTTTGTTTGGTGGTAGGAGGTTCGTCCTCCGTCTGGCTCGCGACCACTATCATGTCAAAGACGAACCGCCAAATATCTTATGATGTGTTCCGGTTCGATGGCATGTAAGCCAGGTTTTCCCATTCCCACCCATCCTTTCCCCAAAATGTGGTGGTTCCGATAGCGGACTACTACATTGTCCTCCTTTTCCATCTGTATCCTCTAGGTTGGCAACGCATCTAGTACATCTCTGGTGTTGTAGATGTTCATGGGCGAAGGTAACCACTTACCATCAGGCGGTCCTTCTGCTCGTTTGCCATCCGGTATCCATAAAAAAAAAAAAAACAGGTTCTAGTGTATATCTGTTTGTAATGGAATCAATAATAATTGTGACTTTTACCGACTTCAAAAAAGGATCACATAACTTTTTACTCAGGGAACCAAATATTGATGATTCATTTTTTTTATGATAATTTTTTATAAGAACAGCTACAGAAGCTACATATGGTTATTGAGTTGAGTTGGTTGTTGAGTTGTTATGCGTAATTATTTTTCGTTTTAGTGATTTTTCTTAGAAGTCAAGTTTTCTTTTTTATCAAAATCTTAGTTATAATTTAAATATTATCATAATGCCTCAATTCAGCGGAAAGTGGAGAACGGAGTGTCTTAACACTAGGTTCCCTCTGCCTACCCTGCTATATGCGGGATACAGCGTGAAGCTATGTATGTAGGAATGTATATTATCATTTCCCCGAATGAGGATCCAACCTACAATAAAGTGAGACAAAGGTTAACTTGAATTTTGTCACTGAATACAATGTCTCTGTTTCGGGTAGTAAGAAGAGAACGAACTACCCTGACCCCGGTACCCGAGACTACCCTGCTTTGCGGAACAAAAGAAATTAAACTACAAAAAAATGTGATTTATTTCATATTATTTTTTTAATTTTTTAAATATATTCAACATGTATGTATATATATTTTGACCAGCAGTGTATGTAACCAGAGCTAGCATATTCATAACACCTGACGTCAATATTATTACCAATGTATTGTCATGTTTCATATAGAATAAAAGAAATCATTCTTTCCTACTTTCTATACTTCAATCATTTAAACATAAATTTCAGCCATTTTGTTCTTTTTTAACTGTGGCGTGACAGACCGCGACGTTGAGTTCCGCCACACAGTGTCTTAACACTCCGTTCTCTCTGACTACAATTCTATGCGTGAAATTGCTTATTTTCCTTACTAAAATATCAATTTTCACATTATTTTTTTACATTTTTAAGTAAATTCCCTTTTAAAACTTAATTTGGCAGGTAGTGTAACCGGTGGCGGTGTATTGTTGCCAGCTGACGTCTACATTGTGAATTGAAGAATGCCACGAGTGAGTTTTATGCTTTTTTGCAAAAGATCTTCTTGTTATGCCTTTTAAAGTGGTTTATTTTAACTATATTATGTTGGAACTGTTTTTGGAGTAAAGGAGATGTTCTTTTGTAGAAAGGTGCGGGTTCGATTCCTGTCGTAATTCAATCTTGAGAAAGGAAGGCGTGATTGGGTTTTTATAATATATAAGCGAGGGGTGAAAATTTTAAACAGGTAAGCCGGTGGATTAAAGAAAGCCGGTATATTTAGGGAAGCTGGTATATTTAGGGAAGCCGGTATATTTAAGAAAGCCGGTATACTGAGGGAAGCTAGTATACTTAGCGAAGCCAGTATGTTTACGGATGTCCGGTACATAGAGGTAAGCCCGGTATATATGGATGACAGTATAGGATTTTAAATTTTTTTGCAATCTCACTCAAATTCGTCCCCTCACAGGCAATACTTTCTACTCTCTATCTATTTTCCCGCCCTCTACTATTTTAATGTCGTTATTGCTTCCATGAATTTAATTGAAGCCATACAATATGATAGCATACGACTGTAAATGCGATAGTTGTTAGTTCAATCTTTATATAAGGGAATAATTATAATTAGATTATTTTCATTTTCCTTTTCAAGTATAGTAAAACACAGTGCTAAGTTTAATTTCCTTATTCTAGTATAACAATATACAGCGTTGTGTTCCGCCAATACTATTTAATAAAATTTCGAATTTGGACGAAAAGTGGAGTGGAGTGGTCTTTTACAATCTCTCTCTCTCTCTCTATAAAGCAAAAATATAAAATTTTATATTCCTCAATTTCCGCCGAATTGAGGCATTGCGTGCTGAGTGGCGGAACTCAACGCCGCGCCTTATTACCAAAACCAGAAAATGAATATAGTAAACTTTTACATTTCTTTTTATTTATTTATTGAAGGCGGCAAACGAGCAGAAGGACCACCTGATGGTAAGTGGTTACAACACCAGAGGAGTTGTAAATGCATTGCCGACCTTGAGTGTGTAGATGGAAGGGGAAGGGGATAATGTAGTGGCCACGGCAGTTCGCAATCGGTATCACCACATTCTTGACAAACGATGGGTGAGATAGGGGAAGAACTGACCTGCATGTCATCATGTCATTCAACCAGAACACATCATTAGATATTTGGCGATTCGTCTTTGACATGATAGTAGTCGCGAGCCAGTTGGAGGAGGAACCTCCTACCACCAAACTACTGGGATACCCGCCTCTTACGGGACGCTACCCAGCGGCAGAGGAAAATTGTATTATAACTCCGTCCCCTCACAGGGAAAAACAGATTGATAATCGAACCCACAACCTATCGGGTTTACAGTTGCACGCTTGTGCCTCTGCGCCACGACAGGCGTCTATAGCAGCTAACCTATCAAAACACAAATGTCACGCATCTAAATATTGGTAGCAATTAATTATACAAAATAACACACCATTTTCATATGAAATATGCTTCATGTTGGGAAACATGTGTTGAATCCATTTATTGTTATTTCATCTCACAATTTATTGGCTTAAATTTAAATATCTGTGTGGCGTGAATTAGTTGATATGTCGACTTATATGTAAGTGTATAATAAGGCAAAATATTTTTTTTTGAATTACTAAATAACGGGTTACAGCGTGAAGTTTTATTAAAAAAATATTAATTGTAACTGAACTTAAAATTGTATGACTACTTTATCCCCCAAAACCAGGTAATCACAGAGAATCTAGTGTTAAGACACTCCGTTCTCTACTATCTATCTAAATTAGACGCATTTTATATTAATTTGTGAATTATTTTATTATCCCGCATATAGCAGAGTAGGCAAAGGGACCAAGTGTTAAGACACTCCGTTCCCCACTTTCCGCCGAATTGAGGCATTGCGTGCTGAGTGGCGGAACTCAATACCAATTTTGCTTTGCCTTGTTACCAAACCCAAGAAAATGAAAAATTCCATTTCCTGGAGTGAGAATCGAACCCACAACCTGTCGCGTTTACAGACGCACGCTTGTGCCTCTGCGCCAC
Source organism: Philaethria dido (assembly GCA_033558755.1). Taxonomy (NCBI): domain Eukaryota; kingdom Metazoa; phylum Arthropoda; class Insecta; order Lepidoptera; family Nymphalidae; genus Philaethria; species Philaethria dido. Next base: position 152,193 of record JAKGSA010000813.1, read on the forward strand.
GACAGGCGTTAAAAAAAATGCAAAAAAAGTATGTAAAATTATTAAAATAGGGAGTCACGTTCCTAATTAATATGTCGGTCATATACTTCCTAAAAGACTTTCGGCCGTGTCGTTTTCGGACAGGATGTTACGTCACTATGAAGCGAATTTCATATTTTATATTGTAAATTAATAGATAAATAAAGTGAAATTAATATTTTAATATAATTAAATTTATTAGAGGCCAGTCGTGGCGTAGAGGCACAAGCGTGCGACTGTAAACGCGACAGATTTTGGGTTCGATTCCCACTCCAAAGAACGAAGGTATTATTTATAATAATTATTTCTTTAATTTCCTCACTCTGGTAACAAGGCAAAGCGCAGCGTTGAGTTTCGCCACACAGCACGCAATGCCTGAATTCGGCGGAAATTGAGGAACGGATCATAAGAGAACGGAGTGTCTTAACACTAGGTTGAGATCCGCCATTCAATACTCAAATGTTTCAAATTCACGTAATTAGCAAAGAACGGAGTGCCTAAACACTAGGTTCTCAAAGCGTATTTATAAAATGTAACAACCTTGACTTATACCAAAATCATGTTCCGAATTTCAAATCAGAAATCGAACTCGTTACTCTCCCCATAAAAACAACACTGAAGTTATTTTTAGCCATTTCGTTGAATTTTGTATGACCGCCTCAGAAACACTCATTTTATATGCAACGAAATTCTTTTTCCTGTATATTTTTGGTTTTCATAGAACGAGGATATATAAGATGGAAGATATAGCTATTAATTAAAAAAAACCTTTAAAGAGTGAACCTAGTGTTAAGACACTCCGTTCATCGCATTCTGTCCGAATTCCAGACATTGTGCGTTAAGTGGTGGAAATTAACACTGCGCTTTAATTAATTCCCAATTCGGTGGAAAGTGGGCAACGAAAACGTTAAAAGAGAACGGAGTGTCTTTACACTAGGTTCTCTTCCCTCTGCCTACCCTGCTATGTGCGGGATACAGCGTGAAACTAAACAAAAGTAAAAAAGGCCAATTGAATTCGCGATTGGTTGTAGGTTCGATTCCACTCAGAGGAATGATCATATTTGGGAAACTCAAAAGAAAACAAAATTATTTAATCTTTTTAAAATGGGTATATGATAATAGTAAAAAAATGATATTTTTAAAGTGAAACTTGTAATGTAACGAAAGGACGATACAAACATATATTTGTAGGAAAGAGATAATTTAAAATTTATATAGTGTTTGCTATTAGTTTTTTTTTTTTTAACTTCACGCTTCACTTGTAGCCCGCATATAGCAGGGTAGGCAGAGAGAACCTGAGAACCTAGTGTTAACACACTCGGTTCTCTTAAAATAATTCCGTTCCCCACTTTCCGCCAAACTGAGGCATTGCGTGTTGAGTGGCGGAACTCAACGCCGCGCTTTGCCTTGTTACCAAACCCAGGAAATGAAAATACTAACATTAACAGGAAACGTAAGGTTTAATATTTTCATTTCTCAGTCAGGCGTGCACCATGCTACGATGGTCTCTTCTTAAATTTTATAATATTTTAAAGTTCTATTTAAGCCATGTTGATTAAAAAACGTTGTAAAATTTTGTGTCGATCACAGCGGAACTTAAACTTGCACCCTCTAGGATATCAGATTACAAGTTTTTTTGTACAAAAATCTTTTAGTAAGGCTTTGTAATAAACTCTCTTTACAGAAGAAGTATGAAAATTATAATAATGGTACCAAAATGTAAACGCGACAGGTTGTGGGTTCGATTCCCACTCCAGGAAATGGAATTTTTCATTACCTGGGTTTGGTAACAAGGTGAAGCGCGGCGTTGAGTTCCACCACTCAGCATTCAATGCCTCAAATCGGTGGAAAGTGGGGAACGGAGTGTCTAAACACTAGGTTCCCTCTGCCTACCCTGCTACATGCGGGATACAGCGTGAAGCTATGTATGTATGTATGTATGAATTGATAACTTAATCTATACAATCAGTTAATTGAACAAAATCTTTTCCATACAAGTACATAACAAAGCTTGCACAATGGACCAATTAATATTTCAATTAACAGAACACCTATTTATTGTAATAATTTATGTGTAACACCGGTTCAATCCGATTATAACTCACTTTATTATCCGATTTAATGCAGTTACAACTGACTAGTGTCGCCTACAGCTCTATATGTTATTAATGTCGATTTGATTACTTGGTTTGGACTGAGTATATGTAGTTGTAGGTTCGATTCCTGGTCAAAAAGCTAAAGTTGAATATTTATAGAATTGTTATTTCTTGCTAAATTCTTAACATTTTGTAGTAGAAAGTATCTATGTGAAATGTACGTTTTTTATGTTTTCATATAATTATATATATATATATATATATATATATATATATATATATATATATATATATTATTTCAGTAACTTGGATTTAGTAACGACTACGTTTTTAATTTTCAATTATTTAAGATATTATGTGGTGGAAATCCAAGAAATATAAATTCTTCCGGACAGCATCGCATCCATAACGTGCCCATATCCAAGTATATTTAAAATGTTAAGCTTCACCAAGTATACGTTATGAGAAATGACGTCTTATCTCTTAGATTTAAGGTATTAAAACTTTATCGAAAAAAGTAAAACTTAGCATAACTTGAGAGGCAGAAATAAACACTTCTTTGTGTCTAAATTCTAGACATCATATATTTAGAGGGGGAATTTAATCAGAGCGGAGCAATGAACTCACGACCACCAGGTATATGATATAAAAACATTGCACATATAAATATAAAACAATAAGTATCGAAAATTCATTCAATTTTCTAAATAAATTAAGTTGGAAATTACTGAATATGCTTGAAAATATTTTAAATTGATTGATGAGCAGATTTTTAATGTTAAAATTTTATTTGGATAGAAGCCAGATGAAGTTATACATACAAAGATATATGATATAAAAGGCTATCATGGCGCAGTGGAACAGCATCTAACTCTAAACGCAGGTAGTTGTGACTTCGATTCCCACTCGACCAGATTTAATCTATTTTGATTTCTTCTAAGACTAACAAGGCGTTGCGTTAAGAAGATTTATTCCGCGTAGCAGAGTAGTCAGAGAACATAATGTCAAGACACTCCGTTCGTCGCTTCCCGCTCGAGACATTAAAAGTTAAATTGCGGAACTTAACGCTGCGAATGTTTTCAAAGCAATATTACTAGTAAAATTACGGATTTAATCAAAATCTTTTATAAAACTATTCTATACAATAAATTACTACATGAGTTTACTTTTTCTATCAAAGACATAAAATAATTATTATAAGTTTTTATTAAAAGAAGAAAACTGACTTCGAATAAAATACACTAAGCTGTAAGATCATTACGAATAACTCAAAAACCACTTGTCACATCCTAAATAAATTTAAATGGGACTACATCACACGCACTATGAACCAAGAATGACAAAAGTTGGTTCCAGTAAAAAGATTTTTTTTGCTTCACGCTGTATTCCGCATATAGCAGGGTAGGCAGAGGGAACCTGAGAACCTAGTGTGAAAACACTCCGTTCCCCACTTTCCGCCGAATCGAGGCATTACGTGCTGAGTGGCGTAACTCAACGCCGCGCTTTTGCCTTTTCACTTGTTACTAAACTTTTACATTTCCTGGAGTGGGAATCGAACCCACAACCAGTCGAGTTTACACGCACACTTGTGCCTCTACACCACGACAGGTGTAATACATTTAAATAAACCAGTCAAATTGAGAACCTCTTCCTTTTCAAATCGGTTAACAATAAATTACTACAAAAAGAATTTACTTTTTCTATCAAATAACGAAAAAAAAAATAACAAGTACAGTATAAATATAAAACAAAAGAAACAACGAAAAGATTTTATCGCATGCAATTAACCATCCCTAAGGAAATAGTCTAAATGTTAGGAGTACATTAATTAATGGCTCAGTAAATAGACTGTTGGAGTCATAAATTTATTAATTAACATCTACTCTTTATATAAATACAATTTGTTTGTGTTTTATTGGGAATACATACATACATATATAGCTTCACGCTGTATCCCGCATATAGCAGGGTAGGCAGAGGGAACCTAGTGTTAAGGCACTCCGTTCCCCACTTTTCGCCGAATTCAGGAATAGTGTGATGAGTGGCGGAACTCAACGCTTTGCCTTGTTACCAAACCCAGGAAATAAAAAATTCCATTTCCTGGAGTGGGAATCGAACCCACAACCTGTCGCGTTTACAGTCGCATGTTTGTGCCTCTGCGCCACGACAGGCGTTTATTGGGAATAGTAGGTTCGAATCCTTTCACTACTACCCACTACTACCACTAGGTTCTCAGATTCCCTCTGCTTACCCTGCTATATGCGGGATACAGCGTGAAGTTAAAAAAAAAAGAATACTTTCATAATCTATTTTTTTTTTCAACTACACGCTTTATACTGTATAGTAGGATAGATAGAAAGAATATAGTGTTAAGACACTCCGTTCTTAATTTCTCAATTGGTAGTACTCAATGATGTTCTTTGTCTTCGAAAGCGGAGAATGTCACGTACGAACATTTTTAGACACTAAGTTCTCTTTAAAATGGGGAAGTGGGAAATGTTAAAGAGAGAGAACGGAGTATCTCAACACTAAGTTCTCTGAGTCCCTTCTTGACATTCCGTTCTCTTTTTACTATAGAAACAAACAAAAAAATCGCGAATGCAGTTGGCCTCATTAATTTTTTTTTAGCCTAACGCTGTAACCCGCACATAGCAGGATACGCAGAGGGAACCAGAGAGCCTAGTGTTAAGACACTCCGTTCTCTTTTAACATTTTTGAATTGAGGCATTGCGTGCTGAGTTGCGGAACTCAACGCCGCGTTATGCCTTGTTACTATCATTATTGACTTTATAATGCTGGATGCATTGCAACTGATGTAACACACCTAACTTAACAAAAATTGAAGAACCGGTTTACATAAAAAAAATTGAAATCAAAATACAGACTTCCGTAGTAATTATATATACATATATATTAGATATATATATATAAATATATTATATCGCATCTGTCTCCCTGCACCTGCGGCTGTCGACCTGTAAACCGGTCCCGGTGAGTGGACGGTGTTATGCTATAGCTATAGGCAAGCTTAAAGCTCTAGGAGAGGAAATATAGTGATTAGGCATTCCTTTTTTATGCATGTTTAGTGTCTTACTTAAAAACCAACGCTATTTAACATCGCACCTTTAGATATATAGGGATCTACATACATACATAAATAGCTTCACGCTGTATCCTGGAAATAGCAGGGTAGGCAGAGGGAACCTAGTATTAAGACACTCCGTTCCCCACTTTCCGCCGAATTGAGGCATTGCGTGCTGAGTGAGGGAACTCAACGCCGCGCTTTGCCTTGTTACCAAACTCAAGGAATGAAAATACTAAACTTTACATTTCCTGGAGTGGGAATCGAACCCACAACCTTTTGCGTTTACAGTCGCACTCTTGTGCCTCTGCGCCACGACAGACGTTAACCTACTCACCTTTTTTAATGTATACACAAAAATTTCTAAGACACTGGGAAACAGAAATATTAAAAGAGAAAGGAGTGTCTTAACACTGGGTACTCTGATTCCCTCTGCCTACCTTGCTATATGCGGTATACACCGTGAAGCTAAAATAAAAAAGAAAAATAAAATTAAGACACTCTATACTTAACTCTTTCTTCTAATTTAAGACATTGCGAATTAATTATCGTAGCTTAACGCTGCATTTTGTCTTTAAAGCTTTCGGAACAAAGCTTGGCTGGTTACTTCTAGCATATATATATGCACATACACAGAAATTCTTATCCGTAAAAACACCCTACTCTCCGCTTACTACCTTAATTTTAGACATTACGTGTTAATTAGCGTAACTTAACTCTGTGTTCTGTCTTTAAAGCTTGCCACACAAAGCTCGTTTGGTTCCCTCTCGCATATAGTTGTCTAGTAACTCGCTTCACCGGACGTACGCAGGTTTTTTTCCCTTTTGCGACATCAATGCCTCGTCTATTGGTTATCTTTCTGATAGTTTGTAAATAGTGTGAATGAAGCTTTATTATATTGGGTGAAGTTTAAATAATATGTAAAACGGAACTTAACGTTGCAGCGTTAAGTTCCGTTTTTATTAGCGCAGTAGAACTGTGTGGGTTCGATTCCCATGAATTAAATGATTTTATTTTTGTTCTTCTAATAAAGCAGAGCATGGCTTTTAGTTCAGTCACTCCACATGCATTTGGAGATACCAAATTCGGAGAAAAACACGATTCGGAATGTCTCGGATGGAAGAATGGTGAGAAAGATATATGAAGCAAAGGTGAGCGGCGAGAGAGGTAGGGAGACCTAGGTTGACCTTCGAGAACACAGTATCAATGATACTGGAGGAAGGGGTCACGTAAAAAGCATGAGGACCCCCCGTAGGGCTTACATGAAGAGTTTAATGACTGTGGACAAGGCGAAAGTGGTATGCAGGGACCGTAGCGTTTGGCGCTCCGTTCTCTCTGACTACCCCGCTAGGGATAAAGCGTGAAGTTAGATAGATAGGTAGACACGAAGTTTTCTATGCCTATTCTGCTATAGAGAACAAAACGTGAAGCTTTTAAATAACCACTAGATTTTGTTAATACGTGAAAGATACAGGATAATTAAATACACAATACACATCGTTTTATCCTTGTTATGACGATAACGCCTGTCGTGGCGCAGAGGCACAAGCGTGCGACTATAAACGAGACAGGTTGTGGGTTCGATTCCCACTCCAGGAAATGAAATTTTTCATTTCCTGGGTTTGGTAACAAGGCAAAGCGCGGCATTGAGTTCCGCCACTCAGCACGCAATTCGGCGGAAAGTGAGGAACGGAGTGTCTTAACTCTAGGTTCCCTCTGCCTACCCTGCTATATGCGTGATACAGCGGGAAGCTATGTATGTATCTATGTAAATAAATTATAACAAAAAATATAATATCCTTGCATTGTTATCCGTGCGGGATACAGCGTGAAGTATTAGCTGGACTTTGCCACCTTTGTTATTACACCTTTGAATTATCCCTTTTTTAGACATTTTAATAAGAACTTTTTATTTAAATTATACACATTGATACATTCCAAGTAAATGTCTAATAATAACATAGTGTTATATTGTCAGTTTGTATAATATTCTCTGACGAGTATAAAACCGTTATTTAAAAGACTAGTTTACGAAACATAGCAAAAACTATTCTAACGTCTAACGACTGATCGTGGACATGTAGAATTAATGTATAGTATAGTTGTATGTAGAATTAATATATATATATATACTAGCTTTCCACCCGCGACTTTGCCCGCGTGAAATCGTGATATGATAAGGAGTATCCTATAGTCTTTCCCAAGGCCTAGACTATTTGTCAAAATTGGTTAAGTGGTTTATGTGTCAAAGTTGCAAAGAGTTAAACAATCTTACATGATTTTATGTTTGACAATAAGGAACTTCCA
>JAKGSA010000813.1:170615-194139 GCA_033558755.1 Philaethria dido
TGACAGGTTGTGGGTTCGATTCCCACTCCAGGAAATGTTAGTATTTTCATTTTCCTGGGTTTGGTAACAAGGCAAACCGCGGCGTTCAGTTCCGCCACTCAACACGCAATGCCTCAATTTGGCGGAAATCAGGGAACGGAATTGTTGTAAGAGAACGGAGTGTCTTAACACTAGGTTCTCGGGTTCCCTCCGCCTACCCTGCTATATGCGGGATACAGCGTGAAGCTAAAAAAAATCTATAAAATAATTAAGCACTGTTTCCGCCCGGGACCGAACCGGGGACCTTGTGCGTGTGAAGCACACGTGATAACCGCTACACTACGGAAACTATATTTACTACATATAAATTCTTTATACACTTATAGTAATCGCTTTTTTCTTTTTTTTAGAATTATAATGGTCATCATGGTGCAGAGGGATAGCATCTGACTGTAAACACGATGGTAACGGATTCGATCCCTATTCGAAGAAAAGATTTTTGTTTTCTTTCTATAGTAAAACAAAGCGCGGCGTTGAGTTCCGCCACTCATCGTACAATGTCCTGGTTTAGGGTGGAATATGGAGAACGGAGTATCTTCACACTAAGCTCTCTCTGACTATCATACTATGTGGAATAAATTTTGAAGCTGCTTTCTTTTGGTAATAATATAAAGGAGAATGTTTACGTGGATGGATGTTTGTTCTATTTAACGCAAAAAATACTGAATAAATACAGATGAAACTTAACAGTAATATAGTTTATACATCAAAAAAACATATAGAAAGGCTATAATTTATAAAGATTTTGTGTATTTCTTTCTATGATACCTAGTGTTTCTGATGTGGTCACATAAGTTTAGGATTTGACGAGAAGTTTTTGAGTTATTCGTAATTATTTTACTTGTTTTTTTTTTTAACTAAACACTGTATCCCGCGTATAGGGGGGTAGGCAGAGGGAACCAGAGAACCTAGTGTTAAGACACTCCATCCTCTTTCACCATTTCAGTTCCCCACTTTCCGCCAAATTGAGGCATTGCGCGTTGAGTGGCGGAACTCAACGCCGTGCTTTGCCTTGTTACCAAACCCAAGAAATGAAAATACTAAATTTTACATTTCTTGGAGTGGGAATCGAACCCACATCAGGCGTCGCCACGACAGGCGTTACTTGTTCAAAATCTTAATTACAATATTTATGACAATATAATATTTTTTTACCAGAGAACCTAGTGTTATGACACTCCGTTCTCTTTTAACATTTCCTTTTAATATCATATTTTTCAATATATACAAAGTATTTCTTTCATTCCTAACATTTTACAGGCTCCAGTGTATTCGATTGTCAGTAGATTTAAAAGCTACAATCTGACGTCGCCGGATGTCCGCGCCGGTGTACGCTTTATTCGCTGAGAACTATACTTGTTTTTCTGAAAGCTTTTCTATATATGTATGTATGTAAGGCGTAAATCGTATGAAAATATTTATTGTTTACTATTAATTTTATGTCTTTTGATGTTTTTTTGGAGTAGAGAAGTCAGAGAGAATTAGTGTCTAGACACTCCGTTCTACATTTTTCATTTACCCTGTGAGGGGATGGGGTTAGAATACAATTCCCCTCTGCCGCTGGGTAGCTGGCGGGTATCCCAGTAATTTGGCGGTAAGAGATTCGTCCTCCGTCTGGCTCGCGACCACTGACCACTATCATGTCAAAGACGAACCGCCAAATATCTAATGATGTGTCCAGTTCGATGGTATGTAAGCCAGGTTTTTTCCCCTTTCCTACCCATCCTTTCCCCAAAATGTGGTGGTCCCGATAGCGGACTACTACATTATCCCCCCCTTCCACCTGTATCCTCTAGGTTGGCAACGCATCTATAACATCTCTGGTGGTGTAGATGTTCATGGGCGAAGGTAACCACTTACCATCAGGTGGTACTTCTGCTCGTTTGCCATCCGTTATCCATAAAAAAAGAAAAAAAAGCATTATGTGTCGAGTGCCAGAGTTCTACGGTTCGTCTTACCAGAGCGAAAGGATGGAATTACCTTAATTCATTCGAATGGGAATCGAACCCATGACTAATCACATTCACAATTTATATTATTTATATTTACATGTTCAGCTTCATGTTAACCCAGCGTCGGGTAGTTAAACAACTATTGTTAAGACACTCTGTTCCCCAAGTTCTACCTAATTTTAAGAAATCGTGTTTTGAGTCGCGGAACTTAACGCCGCTTGCCTTAAGAAAGTATCTTGTGAGTTCTGGTTTATAAATAGTTATATATTTAAAACGTTTTCGTTACTGAGTGACTGACAGACATCGTACACGTGAAACTACTGGCCATAGAAGCTGTAATTTGTCATGTAGACTCCTTGAAGAGTGTAGGGAAGCAATTTAATAGGATTTCTACAGACGAAGCCGCGGGATATAGCTAATTTAAATTTTATAATAACGCCTGTCGTGGCGCAGAGACACAAGCGTGCAACTGTAAACGCGACAGGTTGTGGGTTCGATTCCCACTCCAGGAAATGTAAAATTTAGTTTTTTCATTTCTTGGGTTTGATAACAATGCAAAGCCACGCAGTGCCTCAATTTGGCGAAAAGGGGGAACGGAAATGTTAAAAGAGAATGGATTGTCTTTACACTAGGTTCTCTGGTCCCCTCTGCCTACCCCGCCTATACGCGGGATACAGCGTGAAGTTAAAAAAAATATATATATTCCCCCAAGTTAGAATCGAACCTACAACCAATCGCATTTACAGTCTGATATTATCCCACTTCGCCACGATAACCTAAAAACACTTAAATACATAACAAACATAGAAATACAATATTTTTTTTAAATCAAGTCTAATTAATTAGCCATAGCCGTCTTAGTGTCTGTTGTATTCGTTCACAATAGAGTTTCCTGTTAGAACTACAACTGGGAATCGAACCCATTGACAATTCGTCACAGCTCTACCAGTTAACCGTAAAAGATCTTATGGAGTAATTATAATTGTGTTTTCCTTTATTTTAGGCAATATATAAGTGTAACAATTGAGAACAGGACAGGAATTATTTTCATTGCTTGGCTACTTCAAGGTAAGCGCAGCGTTGAGTTCCGCCACTCAACTCAGGTTACGTTCTCTGTCAGTTACTTAGTAACGCAAATATAGACTGCTATTTATAAACTAAAATTTAAAAAAAGTAACTTCAAAACTCTTATCAAATGTGGTTGTTATTGTATTCTCAAGGAGAACGGATTATCGTGCGATGATATATATATATATATATATATATTGTTTTGTAATCTGTATCTCGCATATAGCAGGGTAGGCAGAGGGAACCTGAGAACCTAGTGTTAAGACACTCCGTTCCCCACTTTGCGCCGAATTGAAGCATTGCGTACTGAGTGGCGGAACTCAACGCCGCGCTTTGCCTTGTTACCAAACCCAGGAAATGAAAATACAAATGAAATGATTATGTTTAAATTATTTTAATTTCTCCGCTTTAGTAAAGTGAAATAAAGCGCGGCGTTCAGTTCCGCTACATAACACATTATGTCTAGCATTCGGAAAGCGGTGAACAGTCTTGACACTAGGTTCTCTCTATCTATATACGAGATAAAGCATGAAGATGTTTTTGTTCCTTGTTCTGTTCTTACAATAATAGTTATTCATAGTAACGTATTTAACAGGTGGTACAACACCTGCATGGCAGGTGTATACCCACCTTTATTTCTTTATGGGATCGACAGTTTAGTACGTCATAATTTATATGTCAAGGTTTGTGTGTTAGAAGAACAAGTGGTATTGTAAGGATAAGTCGATTTTTATAAAGGATTCCGTATATTTGAACGTTTATTATTAAATCAATCAATTTATTAAAAAAATATTGAATTTGAAAAGTGGGGAACGGAGTGTCTTAACACTAGGTACCCTCTGTCTACTCTGCTATATGCGGGATACAGCGTGAAGCTATGTATGTATGTATTTAATTTGTGTCGATGGATAATTTTTTTTGTATAATGAGCATAATTTCGATTTTTTGGGAATTTAATTTAATTTTGCAACCTTGCGAAATATTTTTGACATTATTACAGGGACCGTAATTAGCGTTCGGTTATAAAAAATAACCAAGGTTCATGAAATTAATTAATAAGGAACCCTAAAGAACATCTCGACTTTATTTTGAGGCGCTAAAAATATACATTATTTTCTATAAAATTTGCATTGTTGCCACATTGCAAGATACACAGAGAGAGAAGAGAGAGAGACTAGTGCCAAGACACTCCGTTCCCCACTTTCCACTTCAAAACAAGACATTACATATTGTATCCCAAAACTCAACGCCATGCTAAATCTTACCAGAGCGAAGAAATAAACACAATTTTAATATAATTATTCCCCCGAGTGGAAATCGAACCCAAAACCGTTCGACGTCTCTTTCACTGTACCACGATGTCCTGAGAACATCATTATATCAATATTCACCACAAATAAGCCAATTAAAACGTTTTTGAATGAATAACCGTATTACTATATAGGTACGTCTCTAAATAGATCGGATGCACCTGCCTCGCGCGTGCTAAGACCTTATACCCTATGTGGTTTAAGTTATAAGAGCCACGCAGTGGGACGTTTTATTGTAAAATATGAGTAACTCCGATATAACTAGCCGCGGCGTTGAGCTCCGCTGCTTAACACACGATGTCTAGAATTTGAATGGAAAGTGGAGAAGGAAGTATCTTCTATTAGATTCTCAGACAGAGATGTCTACACTATGTACTGTGCGGGATAAAACGTGAAGCTGTCAGATATTTGTACTTTTTTTTAATACGTGTTATAATGCACACAAAGGAATGATACATTTTTAGCGCGGCGCAGGCGCATGGCGCAGGGGCACGAGCGTGCTGTAAATGCGACAGGGTGTGGGTTCAATTCTCACTCCAGAAAATGGAACTTTTCATTTCCTGGGTTTGGTAACAAAGCAAAGCATTGAGGCATTGAGTTCCGCCACTCAGCAAGCCATTACGTGAGTTTCCACTTCTCCAAGTTGAGGCATTCCTCAACTCGGCAGAAAGTGGGGAATGGAGTGTCTTAACACTAGATTCCTTCTGCCTATCCTGCTATATGCGGGATACAGCGTGAAGCTATAATAATGATGATGATATACAAATTTGAACGGGACTCCAACCCTCTTGGAAATTGTCCAAGCGCTCTGAGCGCTAAGCTATATATGTTCTTATTCTCATTTATTTTTCAGTGTCATGCTTTTCCGCAAAGTGGCTATGCAGGCAGAGAAAACCAAGTGTCAAGCCTCTTTCAATACTAGCCCCGCAGGGGGCGCCCTTGCGCCTGTCGGCATCCTCTCAAGCAGCCAGTTAGTGCTTGCATTTCGCAGGGACTGAGCACCCTCTTCCCTCACCCCCCCCGGTGTCGCTGTAAAGACCACTAGGGTCAACAGCATGTGTATCCATTCGAAAAAAAAAAAAAAAAAAAAAAAAAAAACTCTTTCAATATTTTTTCTTGCTTTTTCATTAGATTACGTATTTATTGTAAAACGCTTTAAGCTTATTAATTAAAAAACAACAGTTGAATAGTAAAAACCTATAATTATATATAGAATAGAGTGTCACCTGCGACTACCTGTACTCTATTATGTATTGGCAGCTTTCCGTAACTCTATTGAAATATGGCATTGCTAGAACGTTTAGTATAAACGTGAGGTAACTATTATTGTATTGTTAGTAGTTCTTATTATATGACTTCTTAATAGAACTTTTTTGTATTGGTTTTATGTATTGGTGGCGTGAATAAGTTGATAAGTTTACTTGCATTTATATATTTTTAACATTTTAATAGCCACTAAGGTTGCTATATTCATTAAGTGAATAAAAATATAGAGAGAAGATTCTAGTTAATTAAACGCATTCAGACGTTTGCCCGTATTGAAAACCTTGTAAAAAAGTTTTTATTACATTTGAATTATCTTTCCTCATTCTAAAAAGACAAGACGCGGTGTTGAGTTCCGTCACTTACCTTTCTGCTAACTCCGCATTATTACAAGAGAGAAAAATATGTTCTATTAACATTTACGTACAACTTTATTGTTCACAGTTGTTGAGAACCAAACGAGAATTATGATTATATATATATATATATATATATATATATATATATATATATATATATATATATATATATATTTACATTATTTTTTTTTTTTTTTTTTTTTTTTTTTTTTTTTTTTTTTTTTTTTTTTTTTTTTTTTTTTTTTTTTTTTTTTTTTTTTTTTTATTTTAAATAATAACTATTTATTATTTAAAATAAAATCTATATACTTAAAGCCTGTCGTGGCGCAGAGGTACAAGCGTGCGACTGTAAGAGCGACAGGTTGTGGGTTCGATACACACTCCAGGAAATGTAAAAGTTTAGTATTTTCATTTCCTGGGTTTGGTAACAAGGCAGAGCGCGGCGTTGAGTTCGGCCACTCAGCACGCAATGCCTCAATTCGACGGAAAGTGGGGAACGGAGTCTTAATACTAGGTTCCCTCTGCCTACCCTACTATATGCGGGATACAGCATGAAGGTAAAAAAGCTATTTATATTTAAATTTCACTAGTTTCTTATGTGTCCTGCGACTTTGTGTCCGTAAACTATAAAACCTAAAATCTTGTATTTTTCATATTTACGTTGGTATTTGGAGAAATCCTCTCTTAATGATCCCTCATACTCATGAGTATAAGCTGATTTTTGAAAAATTACTCAATTATAGATTTGAGCGCTTAATTTAATTAATATGCTAAGTTGCACGCTTTGTATATAGAGAAGAAAGTGTTAAGACACTCCGTTCCCCTTTTTTAATCCGAATACGATACGAGTAGTTTTTGACCAGAGAAAAATTGCATACATACATACATACATACATAGCTTCACGCTGTATTCCGCATATAGCAGGATAGGCAGAGGGAACCTAGTGATAAGACACTCCGTTCGCCACTTTCCGCCAAATTGAGGCATTAATAATAAAGTACAATTATTAAATATAATCATCCTCCAAAATAGGAATCGAATCCACAACCTATCGCGTTTACTGCAAAACGCAATTCCACTGCGTCATAATGCCTTTATTAGCACATTATGATAATTTCTTCTACTCCCAGTAATTGGTATGGCATTGGCTCTTTTATTTTTTTCCCTTAATTAGACGTGCCTTTCTAAGGAAATTTGTAGGCGAATTAATGGTACTGACGCTTTTGGCCAATTTTTTGTTCCTAACTATACAGGTTGTATTTTAAATTAGTTTAATTTTGTTAACTGACGTCGAAACAGGAGGTTCTCAATTCTATTGTTATTTTTTGTGTGTCTTTTTACTGGATGAACCGATTTTGATGATTTATTTTTATGTGATAGTTAGTGTTTCTGATGTGGTCGTATTATTTGAAGTCGACTTTACTGCTCCTCTCCCTGCAATGAAAAGACTCCCTCACGCTTTATCCCGCATAGCAAGGTAGTCAAACAGAACCTAGTGTCAAGACACTCCATTGTCAGTTTCCGCCCGAATTTAAAACACTGTGTATTAAATGGCGGAACTCAACGCCATTGTCTTACCATCACGCACAGTACAGTCAGACTCTTAAAAATGGCTTTTGTTTTTTTTTTAACTTCACGCTTTATCCCGCACATAGCGGGGTAGGCAGGAGAAACTTGAGAACCTAGTGTTAAGACACTCTGCTCCCTTTCAACAATTTCGTTTCCCACTTTCCGCCGAATTGATTGAGCATTGCGTGTTAAGTGCAAAGCACGGCGTTGAGTTCCGCCACTCAGCACGCAATGCCTCATTTCGACGGAAAGTGGGGAACAATTTCCTCTAAATAAGAAATTTTGGCCACTCAACAGTTAACAATTTAATCCTCGCATAATTCAATGCAATAATTCTATAAAAAACGATGCGATAAAATTTATCGCGCAATACGCGCTAAATCCAATTATTTCTATGGCCGACTGAGTTGATGCCTTTTTGTGACTACGATTTGTGTACGAGCGGGGTTTTTTGAAAAATTACTCTATTATTTTGGACAATATTCGTTTCTGCAGACAGATACAATCGAGTGGTGGAGCTCAACGCCGCCCTTTGTCTGTCATAGCGAGATTATAGTTTAAGTATATTCAGTCTTTAAATCGGCGGAAAGTGGGGAACGGAATTGTTGTACGAGAACGGAGTGTCTTAACACTAGGTTCTCGGGTTCCCTCTGCCTACCCTGCTATATGCGGGATACAGCGTGAAGTTAAAAAAAAAAAAAGAAAAAATATCCAATCATTTCTATGAACGACTGAGTTGATAATGACTTTATTTCGGTCATTGTTTTACTATACGTAGAGAGAACCTAATTTTAAGATACTACGTTCACCACTTTACCGAATTTCGAGACATATAGTAGAGAGTTGATGCCTTTTTGTGACTACAATTTATACACGAGATAGAGAGAGAGAGGGAGAGAGAGATTTTTGGAAAATGATTCTATAAATTTATTTTGGCCATTTTAGAACTTAGTGTTGAGACACTATGATTTCCGCTTTTTCGAAATTGAAGATGTTTCGCGAAACTTAACACCGTGCTTTATTTAACCAAAGCAGGGAAAAGACCCACAACTATTCACGTCTGAATTTAAGAAATTTTACAGCAAGACATAAACTAATAGTTTAGTTATTTTAGCGCTTGGATAGAACTGAAAGGCAATGGGTTCTAATCCGCCTTCACCATTTTCTATCAAGGAAATTTCAAAAAATTAAAACAAACAGTATTCAATATTTAATGAAGGTCATTAGGGAATCAAAACATATGTATATAAAACAATATGCAAATACCTTTCCTCATTTACTTGAAATACTCTGGTACAAGTTTAAACAATTTGTTAAGAAATATACTTAGAGCCCATTATAGTGCAGTGGGACAGTGTCGAAATGTAAGAGTGATTGGTTGCGGGTTCAATCCTAACTCGGGGAATGAATATATTTATTTTTCTCTCGTTTCTTCGCTCTGGACTGCTGCAACTCGAGAAGTAAAGTAATGATTTTGAAAAGTGGAGAACAAAGTCTTTTGAATCTAGGTTCCCTCTGACTGCGGTATGCGCAATAATACGTGAAGTCGTTTCATCTCCTAACTATAAAATCTAAATCTGTTTGGTGGTAGGAGGTTCGTCCTCCGTCTGGCTCGCGACCACTATCATGTCAAAGACGAACCGCCAAATATCTTATGATGTGTTCCGGTTCGATGGCATGTAAGCCAGGTTTTCCCCTATACCACCCATCCTCTCCCTAAAATGTAGTGGTTCCGATAGCGGACTACTACATTGTCCTCCCCTTCCATCTGTATCCTCTAGGTTGGCAACGCATCTACAACGCCTCTGGTGTTGTAGATGTTCATGGGCGAAGGTAACCACTTACCATCAGGTGGTCCTTCTGCTCGTTTGCCATCAGTTATCCATAAAAAAAAAAAATCCACAATTACCTTTTATAGACGTAGTCATTCTGATAGGCTCAATAGCAGAAAATGTAGAACAGAATGTCTTGACACTAGATACTTTTTGCCTACTGCTATAAGGAATAAAACGTAAAGCTGAATAATTGAGATTTTAACAAAAATGAAAACCGACTTTATATAAAACGTGCTAAAAAGTAACATTATTACGAATAACTCCAAAACTACTCATCAGATCTTAATTAAATAGAAATGGAACCATATCAGAAGCACTGGGCTCATATATGGTTCACCCAATAAAAAGTTATTTGGCAACACACAAAAAAGTACAGACTAAAAGCCAAATATATATAGCCATAACCTCCTATTATCAAGTTGGCTAAAAAGAAACAACTGTATTATACGTGATTCCAAAGCTTACTAACTAAGTTGCTATTTGGACCACACACCAAAGCAACGCCCAAAGGAAGTCAAAATATCACCCGATAATTTCTATATACAAAATAACCCCATTATCCATTGATTCTTACAGGATAAGCCCTGTTATCTAACGTCTACATTTTGAATTTTAATGATGTATCTCTAAGATGTAACAGTGGGATTAATTTGGAAATTGTTTTGTGTATTCATTAAAGGGATTTATATTTAGGTGGATTGTAATTGGGTCGATTAGGTCTTAGGACTGAAGTTAAAGTTTCTATTAATAATCAGCTATAGTTTCACGTATTAAATGAAATTATTGTAACCGGATTAATCGCGTATATTTTAGTATAAATAGATTTCCACTCCAGGAAATGTAATGTTTAGTGTTTTCATTTTATTGGTTTGGTAACAAGGCAAAGCGCGGCGTTCAGTTCCGCCACTCAGCACGCAATGCGTCAATATTGCGGCTCAAAAAGTGGGGAATGGAATTGTTGAATAAGAACGGAGTGTCTTACTAGGTTCCCTCTGCTTACCCTGCTATATGCGGGATACAGTGTGAAGCTAAAAAAAAAGATAATAGATAAATTAAATAAACAAAAGTCATATCCATACCATTTTTCTTTACATATCATCAAAAACAATCTCTTAAACATTGCCAAAACTCTCCATCTCACATTAAGAACAATTAAAAACTCGTTCCAACAAACGATTGTCATTTATATAAATATTAATGTTATACTAAAACTTTGCTTAGGATTTTTTAAATATTAAAACAGGAAAATTTCCCCAAAAAATTAACCATCAAAGTTAAGAATTTGAAATATTCTCGAGTTAATGTAATATTTTCAAAAGTTTTTCAGCTCAGTGGTTGAATAGGAAACTGTAACTGTATTCACCTGTTGCGGCGTGCGACTGTAAACGCGACAGGTAGTGGGTTCGATTCCCACTTCAGGGAATGGAATTTTTCATTTTCCTGGCTTTGGTAACAAGGTAAAGCGCGGCGTTGGTTCCGCCACTAGGCACGCAATGCCTCAATTCTGCGGAAAGTGGGGAACGGAGTGTCTTAACACTAGGTTCTCAGGTTCCCTCTGCCTACCTTGCTATATACGGGATACAGCGTGGAATACAGCTATACAAATGAAAATAATTCAAATATAATTAATTATTTCCTCGAATCGGAATCGAACCCATATCGCCTATACAATCAGACTGTTCCACTGTGCTTCCACGGCCTTAACTTGTACGTGAAAACCACAAAAACTTAGTTTTACGATTTAATTAACAAAACTTGTTGAAAACCGCGGCTTTGTCTCCAATGACTTTGATTTAATCATCACAAGAATGAATTCTCTGGGGGAAGAAGTAACTTGGCATGATGTGAAAATCTTGTGTGTACGTATATTCAATCAAATAGTATCACATGGTTCCATTTTTTTTTCGTTTTACACTTAGCCGAAAAGCAGTTTCGTTAGAGAGATCTAAATATCAAGAAACATGCCATTGAGATATTGCGTGTCAAGTGGCGGTAATTAACGCCGCTGTTTATAAACTAGGCGTACTAGAGCGGGGAAATATAAAAAAAATAAATATTATCATACCCTCAAGTGGGAATCGAACCCACAACTAAACGCGTTCACAGTCAAACACAATCCCGCTGCGCTACGATGGCCTTTTTTAATTACACATGTGACCTTATCCAAATATTTCTACCGGTGCATTTTTAGTCAAGCAAGATGTACATAGCAAGAACAAGTTATACATCTGTTAGTAAGTATTAAAAAAATGGGCAGATGTAACTAAAATGTCAAGGAAAGTTATTGGGACTTTAAATTGGAATTTTAATATGAGAAGAAATTCCAGGGATTCCATGGATTCGCCATGTTAAGTTACAGAGAGAGGAGTTTGGAGAGTGCTTCGGACTTACGACCCAAGTTTAGGCTTTCTTTAAATTTTGCTTCTTATCTCTTGATATGTCGCTCTGAAACATGAAACGCGGCGTTGAGTTCCGCGTCATAGCACGCCTGCTCACTGATTTGTGCTGAAAGCGGTTGTACGGAGTGTCTTAACACTTCGTTCTCTCTGACCCTGCTATACGGGAACAAGCGTTGAGATGCTTCCTTTTTAAATACGTATTAACATTCACTTCCACTACCCGATTTCTTTTCTCTATCTAACCAAATTTGAAAACATTTATACTTACTGATGCCGCCTTCGAAATACGTACTAGAAATGAACTTATGGTAGTACTAGGTAGGCCGAGACCTTTTTAGGTAGATTATAGTGAAATTTTACTGTTACAAATCTTCTATGTAAAATATCTTTATCACATTTTATGAGTTATAGTAACCTTTGGCGAGAAAAAACTTATATATAAATTTTATATATATACATACATAGCCTCACACTGTATCCCGCATATAGCAGCTACCCTGCTGCACAGGGTAACCTAACCTAGTGTTAAGACACTCCGTTCCCCACTTTCTGCCGAATTGAAGCATTGCGTGCTGAGTGGCGGACTCAGCACGCAATTCTTCAATTCGGCAGAAAGAAGCTCAACGCTGCGCTTTGCATTGATACTAAACCCAGGAAATGAAAAATTCCATTTCCTGGAGTGTGAATAGAACCCACAACCTGTCGCGTTTACAGTGGCACGCTTGTGCCTCTGCGCCACGACAGGCGTTATAAATTTTAAATTAAATAATTAGCTTAAATAAGTATATATGAATGCAACACGCAATTTCTCGAGTTCAGGCAAGAAGTGGGGAATGTAGTGTCTTGACTAAGTTTTCTTTGACTACGACTAATGACGAAAATAAATGAAGCTGAAAAGTTATAGAGAAAACAAAATACCATTTCAGCCATTACAATAAATATATAAAAAAGATTTAAATATATTTTTATTTATAGGGATTATGTATTTCTTCAGGCAAATAGGAGATATCCCAAAAACACATTATAATATGTAGTATTCGAACTCAGAACCATTGTCATTATATGAAACACATCTAAATTGTGTGATAACGACATACAGCCGCTAAACCCGAGTAAATTGTACAACCACGATTGCATGTATACTCAATATTAAGCTCTATAAGATTAAAACTCAGGATAAAATTAACTAATCTAATAACTGGTAAGACAAGTCGCAGTGTTAAGTTCCGCCACTCAACACCCAATATTTTGAATTTAGACAGAAAGCAGTGTACGGAGTGTCTTAACACTAGCTTTTATCAGACTACCCTACTATGTGTAAAAAGCTTAAAGCTCCATTTCTATCTAAAAACCTAAAAAATATATACTTCAAAAACCTGCAAATCTCAAAATATCTAATACGACAAATACCACACTCTAAAATTCTACCCAAAACAATATAATCAATAACTACTTCGTAAAATATCAAATTTCGACTCTATTTCTATATACATAGAGTTCAATGTCAAACAAAATATAGGACAAAATATGAATATTGATAGTCAAAACATAACATATGGGTGTGTATGTGTCAATGCTTTTGAAATGCCTCTTTGTGAGTGATGGACGGACGAATACTGTATATATAGTCTATATATAGATATATACGAAAACATTATGAGGTTATACAGTAAATATTATTTGTATACAGAGAGTAGTAATACAGATGTGCCTGTTTTAGAGGTTAAGGCATTTTGTTATATATTGGAGTGGGTGTTATATATAGCAGTGGCGACGGGTGAAAATTTTGTTTAGGCAAGCCGGTAAATTAAGGGAAGCTGATGTATATTTAGGGAAGCCATTATATATATCTAGGGAAGCCGGTAACTTTTAGAGAAGCCGATATATTTAGGGAAATCGGTATAGGATGTCAAGGTATTTCATAATTTCACTATACATTTTGGCGATGACCTTTTTTTTAGGTTTATAAGATGTCAAAGTATGTTTTTTTGCAATTTTATGCCCAATATTTTTCTGGCGATCTTTTTATTTTTGTACTTTGAAAAGTTAGGCAAGGTGGTGGGAATCGAGTTGTATGGACGCCTCGCCACTGGTAGCAGAAGTATCACGACTCTCTGCTTGTTATTCGCTTGGATTTGAGACATTATGTTGTATGGCGTAACACAACGCTGTGAGTTGCCTTACTAATAAGGTAATAGTAAAATACAGGCAGCATAGGCGTGTTTAACAACTTTACGTTGTATTATCACATATTGGGGAAGGTAGAGAGACGTGTCATGACTCTCCGTTAGCTTTTCGTTCGAATACGAAGCATTATTTTATACGGCGTAACTAAACGCTGTGATTTGTCTTATCAGGGTAGGGAAATACAAATAATTTAGACTTAATAATTTCCTCGAGAACGGATCGAACCCACAACCATCGCATTTACAAAGAGACTGCTTTACTGCATCACCAGGGTCTCTTATTAGAGACGTATCTATTGATACGTATAAATTTTGTTAAAAAAAAATATTTCCTCGCTCGAGTAACAAGATAATGTGCGGCGTTGAGTTCCACCACTCCGCACGCAATGCCTAAATTCGTCAGAAACTGGGGAGCAGAAATGTTAAAAGAGGACGGAGTGTCTTAACACTACACTCTCTGGTTCCCGCTGCCTACCCTGCTATGTGCGGGATACAGTGTATATCTATGTATGAAACATAACAAATGAATTATTTATCGAAATAATATTTATATTAACAAAAGACAACTGATTTTCCTGTTAAACACATCTCTATGTGTATGTTTATGTCTGTGTGTGTGTATGTCTCTAATCTGGTGGAAAAAACGCTAAGTGATTTATCACTACGTTTATAAATGCACGCCTTTCCATTAGTGATGGACGGACGAACACTGTAACGTATGAATATGCATATGTGGAGTCGAAAACATTATGTGGTTATACAGTAAATATTGTTTCTATATAGCGACTCTAGGAGTGTGCAAAGAGTAGTAGGACAGATGTGCCTTTTTATTATGTTTTATTTTATTTAGCTTTATATTTAAAATAATATCATTTTTCTTATAAGTAACGCCTGCCGTGGCGAAGAGGCACAAGTGTGTGACTGTAGACGCGACAGGTTGTGGGTTCGATCCCCACTCCAAGAAATGGAATTTTTCATTTCTTGAGTTTCGCCACTCAGCACGCAATGCCTCAATTAGGCGGAAAGTGGGGAACGGACTGTCTTAACACTGGTTCTCTCTGCCTACCCTGCCATATGTGGGATACAGCGTGAAGCTATGTCTCTTTTTCTGTCTGTCTGGGAAGATTAGGACGTTCTGTAGTAGACAACTAATTATAACTAAAATTGCGAGATAACTGTGCTACAGTGGGACAATGTCTGACTTACAGTCAGGTTGTGGGTATAATATATATTTTTGTTTTAAACGATATTTTTTTAACCGATATAAAAAAAAGAGGAGATTCTCAATTTGTATGTAACGTTTTACTGGGTGGACCAATTGATAGTTATTCGATATGGTCTCATATGGTCTCATTTAAATCTACCTAAGATCTGACGAGTACTTTATGAGTTATTCATAATAATCATAACTTTTATTAGCATTAATATAATCTTTTCCCTGATTAGGATTCGAACTTACAACTACTCGTTCAAACTCAAACATCTCACTAAAATAACCTCTTAAGACAGCTATAAGTATATATAAACAGATATACGTATTTCCTTATATTCTTTGACAAAGTTCACTCGAAACGGAAGATCCGGCAGACACGGTCCGCAGGGGTGACACGACCCTTGACAGTGCACTACTCTAGCGAGGATTAGTGCTTATATGTGTGACTTCAGGTCGGATTTAAAACGCCTTTTTAATAGTTTTTCTCTTTTTCTGTCTGTCTGGAAAGTTTAGGATATTATATAGTAGATAAGTAATGTGAGAAACGGAAATGTTAAATGAGAACGGAGTGTCTTAACACTAGGTTTTCTGGTTCGCTTCCTGATTGTTATGCGCGAGATAGTGCATGAAGCTAAAAATTTAAAGAAAATGTGAGACAATTTTGGTACAATAGAAAAATATCTGATTTTATAAGAGATTGGTTGCAGGTTTGATTCCAACTGGAAGTAATGATTCATTATATTAAAATTATTTTCATTTATCCGCTCTGGTAAGAGAAGCTTAAAACTTAAAAAATATTTTTCCTTTTCTGTCTGTCTGGGAAGGATAGGATTTTTTTTTTAACTTCACGCTGTATCCCGCATATAGCGGGGTAGAGGGAACCAGAGAACCTAGTGTAAAGACACTCCATTCTCTTTCAACAACAGGAAATTATATAATACATAAGTAATGTGAGATTAGGCAGATTAGGTTGAGAGAACGTTTGATTGTAAATACGAAAGGTAGTGGGTTCGATTCTTACTAGGAAGAATAACATAGCAGGGTAGGCAGAGGGAACCTGAGAACCTAGTGTTAAGACACTCCGTTCTTTTTTAACATTTCCGTTTCCCACTTTTGCCGATTTGAACCATTCTAGAGTGGCGGAAGTAAACGCCGCGCTTTGCTTTTTTACAATAGCAAGGAAATGAGAATATTGAATATTATAAAATATTTTCTTGTGTGGGAATTGAACCCACAACTTGTCGCATATACAGTCATACACTTGCACCACGACAGATCTCTAATATAATAATAATAATATTCGTTTTTTTTTTATTTTCCCTCTTGTAAGGCAATGTGTTTATTTCTGCTATGTAACACGCAGTGTCTATTTCGGACAGAAAGCGGAGAACGGAGTGTCTAAACACTAAGTTTCACTATAAGCCTGATTGGTTGTGGGTTCGATCTCTATTCGGTGGAAATAATAATATTCGATTTATTCGTATTTCATCGCTCTTGTAAAGCAAAGCGCGATGTTAAGTTTCGCTACTCTACACGCAATGCCACTGACTCGGATAGAAAGTAGAGAAAGGAGTGTCTAAATACTAGATTCTCTCCGACTACCCTGCTAAGCGGGATATAGCAGGAAGCTGCTTTTTGATTTTTAAATTATTTTTATATCTCCATTCTTACAAGGCACATTGCGGCGTTAGGTTCCGCTGCTTAGCACGAAATATTACGAAATTTGGTTATTAAGTGAAGAACGAAGTGTCTAACCATATGTCATGCGTGATAAAACGCTTCTACTGCTATATCTGCTTGTTGCTTTTTAAATAACTTTTATTTCCACACTCTTGCTAGCCAAAGTACGATATTGAGTGACAGCGCTAAAACGAAAAGTAACGAAATTTGGTCATAAAGTGAAGAACTGAGTGTCTAAACACTAAATTTCTCTCTAACTACCCTGCCTACATAGAAGTATAAAGCGTTTTTTTATTAAACCTATTATGACTACATATCTCGCCAAGCTTTTAAAATAGAGCCTTAAAATCAAAACAATGTAACCTAACAGCAATCTAGTATAGGAATTACAATAAAGATAAAACCTAACTACATTCTTAACGTACATTTGCACTCGTATGAATGCGTGCGAAATTGTCGCTGCGAAGTTATGAAATAGATTTAAAATATTTGCTGGTTTTTTCTGTTGGAAAGTGAAGCTTTCTCCCATAATACGGTAGATGGAGAATTTAGTGTCTAGACACTTCGTTCGCCGCTGTTTGTTCGAATTATAGACATTGATGTTAATTGGATAAACTTAACGCCTTGTTTTATCTTACCAGAGCATAGAATTAAAGATAATTTAAACATAATCTTTTCCCCGAGTAAAAATCGAATTCATAACCCATTGTGCTAACGGTCAGAAATTGTCCCACTAAGCCACGATGGTTTCTTCCTATATACATATGTATATAGCTAGTGTAACTTTTGTAGACACTCCGTTCTTTTTTAATATTTCCGTTTCCCACATTTACCGAATTGAAGCATTGCGTCTTGAGTGGCGGAAGTAAACGCCGCGCTTTGCTTTTTTACAGTAGCAAGGAAAAGAAAATACTGAATATTATTTAATATTTTCTTTTCACTTCCTGTAGTAGGAATCCAACCCAAAACCTGTCGCATATACAGTCATACACTTGCATCACGACAAACCTCTAATATAATAATAACAATATTCGATTTTTTTATTTTCCCTCTTGTCTTCAGTAAGAATCGAACTCATAACCAATTGTGAAATACAGAAATTGTCCCACTGAGCCACGATGGCTTCTTTCTATATACATATATGTAGATAGAGTAACTTTTGTAAACACCTATTATATTTGCTAAGTTATATCGTGCAGATCCCAACCGTTCGCAGTCTGCGTAAATATGATTATTTATTTGGGTCATTGCTTTGATTCATGCCACTTTATTGACCTTAGAACCTAAATACTAGGTAGAAATGATACAAAACTTAATGACCTTATTAATAATTATTATGATAATTATAATCATCTTTAATACTAAATCTCAAATTGCAAGTCAAATTGAAGAATACTTTTTTTTTAACTTCACGCTTTATCCCGCATACAGCAGAGTAGGCAGAGGGAACCAGAGAACCTAGTGTTAAGACACTCCATTCTCTTTCAATGATTTCGTTCTCCACTTTCCGCCGAATTAAGGCATTGCCTGTTGAGTAGCGGAAATCAACGCCGCGCTTTGCCTTGTTACCAAATCCAAGAAATGAACATACTAAATTTTACATTTCTTGGAGTGGGGGTCGAACCCACAACCTGTCGCATTTACAGTCACACGCTTGTGCCTCTGCACCACGAGATTCGTTAGGGCGTTGAAGAATAGTATTTTTTCAAATAATTAACCATACATATCTTTAAGCCCTTTATAGAATCGTGAACCATGCATATGATCATCGGATGATCTTTAGCAAAGTTGTTATGCAGGAACCCACGAAGGCTTCTGAGTGGGTACAACCAATTTTTGACAGATGGCGCCACACATTTTTTCAAAATTAACAAAATCATTAAAATTACTCATAATGATTTGAATATTTGTATATGTCTTTCCTTTTTTAGTGTCATATACAGCTAGTTAAATATACCTTCAGCTAGTTACATATTCTATTAGGAAATACATTACATTGTAACTCTGATATTATTTTCTTAATTACAGCCACGAGTACGATTATTCACACTGTAAGGACCATACTTAGTAAGCAGAGTCATTCCACTCCCTAGTGAACCCACAAAATGCAAAAGATATCTACAGAAACCCAAAAAATCATGCATAAATGAATATACAACAGTATCGATAGAAAAATATAGTATTAAGAACCTCCCCTAGAGTTCCTTTTTTTTTTTTTTTTATGGAAAGGACAAGGCAAACGAGCGTTCGGGTCACCTGATCGTAAGTGATCCCCGCCGCCCACGGCCCCGTGTAACACCAGAGGAGCTACAGGTGCGTTGCCGGCCTTTGAGGTGGGAGTAGGCGCGCTTTTTGGAGGTACCCATTTCGTATCGACCTGGAAAAACTGCCGCAGGTAGGCCATTCCACAGTTCAGTGGCACGTGGAAGGAAATTCCTTCGAAACCGCACAGTACTGGAGTGCCACGCATTTCTCCTTACTGGAGAAAGGTCACGTAAAAAGCGTGAGAACCCCCCGAAGGGTATGCATGAAGAGGTTAAAAACTGTGGACGAGGCGAAAGAGGTATGCAGGGACCGTAGTGTTTGGCGCTCCGGAACTCTGACTACCCCGCTAGGGATGAAGCGTGAAGTTTAAAGGTTAGGTAGGTAGGTAGGTAAGAAACTCCCCTTTTAATTTAGTCAACTTTAGGCGGATGAAATCAACGCTGCAATACAGTGTCTTGAATTCGGTCGGAAAGTATGAACGAAAAAAGGTGAAACTAAAATAAAAAACAAAAAAAAAATAATGGCCTGTCGTGACGCAGTGGTACACGACTGTAAGCACGACAGGTTGTTCGATTCCCACTCTAGGAAATGTAAAAGTTTAGTATCTTCATTTCCTGGGTTTGGTAACAAGGCAAAGCGCGGCGTTGAGTTACGCCACTCAACATGCAAAGCCACAATTCGGCGGAAAGTGGGGACCGGAGTATCTTAACACTAGGTTTCAGGTTCCCTCTGCCTATCCTGCTATATACGGGATACAGCGTGAAGCTCAAAAAATATATAAACCTTTTTTGCAATAAATTTACTTCTTCCCGGTATGTACCTAATATTTTAGAGAAAAGCGGAGAACACAGAGCATCACTACATATCGTATGTACGAGTATATGTAGACATTAAGCTACTTCTACCATTCAATTCTATGACCATTCCCATCAACATCCATTGGTGACATAAGATTCGTTATTGCACGCATTTGTTATATTAGATTGGTTATCTTTAGTTTGTTTATCTTTTATATTAATTTAGATCATGCTTATTTTGTCAATATGGCCTATAATTTATGTTGGAATTTGATAGATTCTAATTTCAGGAGAAATAGTTATGAGTTCGATTTTCATGAGGTTTTTTGTTAGGTATATTTCTTCTTCTTGGTCGTATCCATCGTGACTGATGATTGTGGTTGGTGGACGTCTTGCAAGCACAAAAGCAAAGGCAAGGTATATTTAAGAAAATATTTGAATTTCCCTACTTTGATGAGATAGAGCGGTAAATAAGTTTCGTTACTCAACACGCCTGTCTCCTTCATTCCTTCTTCTGTTTTCAATTTTCAAAGCGTTTTATAGCATAAATATTTACTTGTGCAATATATATATATAAAAATGCAATATAAGAAATGAATTGAGATCGCGGCGTTTAGTTCCGCTATTTAACACGCATTATCTTGAATTGTCGCGGAAAGCGATAAATAAAGTGTTTTGAAGTTAGGTTAAGTTTGAAGCTTCTATCTATACTAGTGTCCCCGTAAATGCGTTAATAACGCATTGCGTAGTGACGTATATGTCACGACATGGATATTTTGATAATTTAATATACTTTTTATGTATTATTTAAATAAAATATTAGCATACTGCACTCCTTCTCTATATAAACTATAAGTATGCCAAGTTTCATGCTCTTCCGTCCGCGTAATTTTTGTAAAAAGGAATCCAAAGATTTTGCTTCACGTATTTATATATATAGATAAGAGAATTTAGTGTCAAGACACTTCGCTCTGCGCTTTCCAGCTTAATTTGAAATACTTACGATCTATAAATCATGAAAACCAAAGATCCTATCAAGTTTTTAAAGTTTAAAGCAAGAAAAACATAAATAAATAAGATAACTCAGCAGATTATCTGACTACAATATCACTAAATCCTTTTACTGACAAAGCTGACTCTACAACCTCGTATAAATATTTACTTGTGCAATGTATATAAAAATGCAATAGTTTGTCTCTCGGACGACAATCGGACATGCGGACTGAATTGAGCAGTTACGAAGCGGGTTGCTTTGGTTAGGGTGGCAGTGTTTTGGAATTGACTGGGATATTGTTTTTTTTTTTTGATATTTTTCCTTCATGTATACGAAATGATATAAGATTGCGGCGTTTAGTTCCGCCATTTTACATGCAATGTTATGAATTGAGGTGGATAGCGGTGAATGCAGTGTTTCACCACTCTGCTATGTGAGAGAAGCTACTTTTAGCATAAGAAAAATTGGAATATGTCATTCCATTACTGTTTTCTTATTTGATATTTAGCTTTTAGTATAGTAAGTATAGAATGATGTTAATTATTTAGTTTTTTAAGACCTTCTCATATTTTATTTTATATAAAACTAAAATTGCTGATACGTAAATTTGTGCAAATGTATTGGCTTATTAGCTTTAAAAATACTAAATAATAAAAAAAAATAGATAACATAATGGAATTCTCAATTCGGCGGAAAGTGGGGGAACGGAGTGTCTTAACACTAGGTTCCCTCTGCCTACCCTGCTATATGCGGGATACAGCGTGAAGCTATGTATGTATGTATAATGGAATTTTGACGAAAATAATTATATATAACAAATAGCAAAAAGCGGAAAAGCCTGGTCACCCTACCTCAATGCAAACTACGTAGCTTCGAGATGGAAAAATAACGCAGTTTAAACTGTGGACGTTGTAACAGACGCCTTGAGGTGTCTTGCAAGCTTTCTATATATATAATGTATGTATATATGTATATATTGAAGTTTGTTCATTTTAAGTTAAATTGAAAATGTTAATATATATTTTGGTAGTGTTTTAGATAATGCTAGTATATATTTTATTTTGTTGGGAAAGCTTTTGATTACAAATTTTCTTACTTAGGTTCACGCTGTATCCCGCATATAGATGTAAGAAGCCAGAGGGAACCTAGTGTTAAGACACTCCGTTCCCCACTTTCCGCCAAATTGAGGTATTGCGTGCTGAGTGGCGAAATTCAACGCCGCGTTTTGCCTTGTTACCAAACCCAGGAAGAGTTCCATTTCCTGAAGTGGGTATCGAACCCACAACCTGTCGCGTTTACAGTCGCACGCTTGTGCCTCTGCGCCACGACAGGCGCCTTATATCGTTTGATTATAAATGTAATCAAAATAGGCTATTACAATCTCTTTTAAATCGTCAGTAAACATAAAGATGTCAGTATTGTCAGTCCTCAGAAGGCAGTTCTGTTGAGAAGAGCCGGCAAGAAACTCAACAGTTGCTAATTCCCAACCGTGAAGAATAAAGCGTGGCGTTGAGTTCCGCCACTCAATGTGCAGCGTTATTAATATATTCTAAGCAAAAAGAATAAAAAAAAAATTTATTATTTTACAATTTAGAAATTAGATGATAGCTTGTGAAGTAGTAGAAGGTAGTTATAAGTTATTGCGTTCTCTGTGTATTTTAAGAGGCTTTGCTAGTAAGTTAATAGAATGAAACAATTTTATCTCTCTAAGCTCGGATTATACTAGATATATTAAGCTTTGTAAGAATTGATCTTACAATCAAAACATTCAGTCAGACTAACTAAGTCCTAAGTGTTCCACTAAAGTAAAATTATATATGCCATATACATAATTTAAAGTAATGCTGCGTTTTGTGTTGTCAGACATTAACTCCACGACCACTCTGTGTAGAGTCAAACATTACCCCACTAAGCTACAATGGCATAAACTCCGTACTTTGTCTAAGTAGATAAGAATACCAAAAATATGAACAATCGTGTATGGAAAAACGCCTGTCGTGGCGCTGAGGCACAAGCGTGGCTCTGCACTGTAAACGTGACAAGTTGTGGGTTCGATTCTGAACAAAAAGTTCGTTCTGGCAAATCTTTGCGCGATTCTTGTGTGAGAACTCAAGATCTGCCAGGGTGAACTTTTTGTCAAAACACTTCGCCGCTTTCCACCCAAATTCGAGATATTGCGTAAAATGGCGGAACTCAACGCTGGGCTTTGTCTTACCAGAGTGAGAGAGATTAAAGTAGTTTAAATATAATTATTAGCATCGAATCCACAACCAATCGCATACAGCCAGACGCTTCCACACTGCACCACATTGACCTTGCGTATAGACAACCACTATTATAAAACAATATATATGTATATAAATACATCAAAAACTATGAAATATTCAATAGAAATTCTTCAATTTAGAAATCATAGTCTTGAACATTTCATACAGAATAAGAGCGGAAAGAAGAAAACCAATCAATTGCTTTCATTAAAACAATGGATTTTGATTTAACAAACTCCTTTATTATCGCTTTGTGTGGTACAAATTATGAGAATATAGCGATTTTATATTTATTATGTATTGTTATTTGTTGACAGAGAAATATTG
>JAKGSA010000813.1:214142-224860 GCA_033558755.1 Philaethria dido
TCTATCCCGCATATAGCAGGGTAGGCAGAAGGAACATGAGAACCTAGTCTTAAGACACTCCGTTCCCCACTTTCCGGCGAAATGAGGCATTGCTGAGTGGCGGAACTCAACGGCGCGCTTTGCTTTGTTACTAAAACAGGAAATGAAAATACTAAGCTTTTACATTCCCGAGAGTGGGAATCGAACCCACAACCTATGTTTACAGTCGCTCGCTTGTGCCTCTGGGCCAAGACAGGCGTTCTCATTGAAAATAATGAATATATTTATATTAATTTAATTGCAGCGTTCAGCTCCGCCAATCAACAAGCAACATTGTCTTGGAACTAGGCTATCTCTGTTTACACTGCTATGCATAAAAAGCATAAATCCGATATATTAAGGTAAACTAACACACTCGACCTAAGTAAGTTCATTCGACTACGTACATTCTTGAGAGAGAACTATAGACTTTAAAGTGTTAAGACATGACCATATTATTAAATAATTACATACATACATAGCTTCACGCTGTATCCCACATATAGCAGGGTAGGCAGAGGGAACCTAGTGTTAAGACACTACGTTCCCCATTTTCCGCCGAATTGAGGCATTGCGTGCTGAGTGGCGGAACTCAACGCCGCATTTTGCCTTGTTACCGAAACCAGGAAATGAAAAATTCGATTTCCTGGAGTGGAAATTGAACCCACAACACATGCGTTAGTAGTTGGTAGTAGACAGGCGTTTAATAATTTGTATATTATATCTAAAATATATAAATAAATATCAGGGTATGTAATATCAAGACACTCCGTTTGCCGCTATTGGTCCGAATTCGTTACTTTAAGTGGCGGAACTCAACGTCACACGTCGTCAAGCTAAAAAAAAACAAGTCAACATCGCCAACATTTGATACCGTAATTACCAAATACCTTCACATCTTATATCGGCTTCCCTAAATATATCGGCTTCCCTAAAAATTACCAGCTTCCCTATATATATATATACCGGCTTCCCTAAATATACATCGGCTTCTCTTAATTTACCGGCTTGCCTAACTAAAATATTCACCCCTTGCCACTGAATGTAGCATAGTGTGAAACACTCCGTTCTACACTTTCTGCCCAATTTCGATACACTATGAGTTTTATGTCAAAATATATTTTATACCCCAATACCGCAGTTTATATATATTTTATTTAAATAAACTTTGCCACTTCTACACGTTCAACGTTTTCGCAACGGAGAAAATGGTAGACATTATATTAACGACAGCGTCACCGCGGGACGTGTGATGTGCCATTATATCTTAATACCACGATTGGATACAATAGGTATAGCTATAAATCTGGTAAACACGTTTCTTGTACTGAAGTGTTTAGCTGCTTCACGCTTTATCCCGTATACCAGGGTAGTAGAGATAGAGTTAAAATACTCCGTTCGTAGCTTTGTATCCAAATTTGAGAGCGTGTTAAATAGGGTTACTCTAGTTGTTTAACTAGAACATAGAAGTTAAAATTAAAATTTTTTTTTTAACTTCGCGCATTATCCCACATATAGCAGGGTAGGCAGAGGGAACCTGAGAACCTTGTGTTAAGACACTCCGTTCTCTTGCAACAATTCTGTTCCCCACTTTCCGCCGAATTGAGGCATTGCGTGCTGAGTGCCGGAACTCAACGCCGCACTTTGCCTTGTTACCAAACCCAGGAAATGAAAAGATTTAGACGTTACCCACTGTACCACGATAATATCTATATGAGCTTTAGTAATGCCAACGTAATGCTTCTCCGTGCGCGTATTTTTCGTAAAAACAATTACAAGGTTTTGCTCATATATTAATATATAGATTAAGAAACGCGACTAAGGCCATCTTGGCGCAATGGAACCGATTCTGATTGCAAACTTTGGTTACGGGTTTGAACCCGTCCCCATTTGGAGGAATGATTATATCATGATAAATAAAGATAAAGCGCGCCGAGTTGAGTTTTGCTACTCAATACGCAATCTCTAAGCTTCAAGTGGAAAACGGAGAGAAGAGTGTCCTGACACTTTGTTTTCTGACTACCCCATTATACTGGAAAGAGTGTGAAGTCCAACGTCTAAGATATATTTTCAAAAATACTATATTTTAATAAACAAAAATTATGTTATAAGTCATAGACAGAAACTTTTAGGTAAGATCCTTTAGTTCTTTCACAGACTAAGTAAATAGCGTGAACTTCCGAGTGACGCCGCGTGCAGCTACTATGTGTTACCTGTTCTTTGAGAACGAGTCCTTGTCAATAGGGTTGTGTATTACAAAATAATATTTTTTTAATATTAATATTTTTTTTTTCAGTTTCTCGCTTTGTCCTTAGCAAGGTAGTCAAAGAGAAATTAGTGCCAAAATACTGCAATTTCCACTCTCCTTCCAATCTATATATTTTTTATATACGATTTATATTTTTTATATACGATTTATATTTTTTATATATGATTTATATACGATTTTTCCTTGAATGCGAATTGAATCCACTACTCATAACGTTTTCTTCTTTTTTTTTCTTTTTTTATGGAAAGGAAAAGGCAAACGAGTGTTCGGGTCAACTGATGGTAAGTTATCACTTTTTAGTGTTGCCTTTTTGTTACATCGTGTCTGGAATAACTGTTCTAAAGATTTTTCCATCTTAATAATTATTTGTTCTTAAATTAAGCATTTGCTTAAAAAAACTCTTTTTTCAGCTTCACGTTGTGTCCCGCACATAGCAAGATAGGTAGAGAGAACCAGAGAACTTAATGTGAGCCTAAGTTATCCCAATCTTAATCTCATTATGTACCCTGCCATACCAGATAAAGCATGTTTTTTTTTTAATATATATAAAACAATAGTAGAAAACAAAGTAGGTGGTAACCCTATCTCAAAGTAGTCCCGTCTCGACCCGACCTCAGCTTCCTTCCTGTACAACTACAAGGGATTGTAATTTTCGTAATTTTATCCTTTCCTCGCTAAACTGGAAAGGAGTTTGAGTCTTGAAAAATGATTGTACTATCAAATTGTTGTAAAGAATCGAAGTGCTCGTAGAATAGAATAGAATATTGGTATAATATATAATACTAGTATATTACGTGGTATAGTGGGACAGTTTCGGACTGTAAACGCGATTGGTTACGGGTTCGATTTCCACTCGGTAGATTTTTTCTTTTCATTTCATTGCTGTTGTGAAATAAAGCGCAGCGTTGACAACAGCTACTTGATATGCCATTTCTCATCGAATTTTTCAGCTGTATATCCAAAACCGGTTATAAAGAGAGATCCCCAAAAAGAAACCCAGTCTCAAAACCAGTGGCGAGGCGTCCATACAGTTCGTTTCCCACCGGCTTGCCTAATTTTTCAAAGTACAACTATGGAATCTAAAAACAAGGTCGCCAGTAAAATGTGGAGCTCGAAAAAACAAAGTCAAACAAGGTGTGAAAGCTAAAAAAAAATACGATGTTTTTTTTTTAGTTACCTTCACATCCTATACCGGCTTCCTTATATATATCGGCTACCCTAAAAATTACCGGCTTCCCTACATATATATACCGGCTTCCCTAAATATACATCGGCTTCCCTTAATTTACTTGCCTAACAAAAATTTTCAATCCTCATCATCTTCCTAGCCACTGGTCAAAACTCTCCGTTCTACGTTTCCCGCCTAAATTCGAGATATCGTCTAAGTGGCAGGACTCATTAATGTACACATGAAATTAAAGTTCAATAAA
Organism: Philaethria dido; assembly: GCA_033558755.1. Lineage (NCBI taxonomy): Eukaryota > Metazoa > Arthropoda > Insecta > Lepidoptera > Nymphalidae > Philaethria > Philaethria dido. The sequence goes on from JAKGSA010000813.1 coordinate 217,860, forward strand.
AAATAGGTACTATAGTTCAAAATTGTGTTTCAGTTAACACAAATAAAATAATAAAATAAAATACGGTTATTAAAAAAGGAAAACAGCTTATCGCTTTATCCTGCATAACGGGATGATCAGAAAAAATCTAGAGCGCGACAGGTTGTGGGTACGATTCCATTCCAGGAAATGGAATTTTTCATTTCCTGGGTTTGGTAACAAGGCAAAGCGCGGGGTTGAGTTCCGCCACTCAGGACGCAATGCCTCAATTCGGCGGAGTATCCGAGTACGGAGTATCTTAACATTAGGTTTCCTCTGCCTACCCTGCTATATGCAGGATACAGCGTGAAGCTATGTATGTATGTATCTAGAGTTAAGACACTTTGTTCTCCATTTTCGTGGCGGCGGCGTGGAGTGGCGGAAATCCAATTTCCACGAATGAGAATCGAACCCAAAACCTATTGCGTTTACAATCAATAAAATATTTACTAGAAATCCTCGTATAATTTCCGTTACCATGGAAACCAAGTAAGTAGAAATATTGTATTTATATAATACATCCGGCATTAATCCTTAATGCTTCAATTTCTAGGAAATAATAGTTTTATAATAACTTTCTCTTGGAACAGGATAAAGTAGTGGGTTCGTTGACCGGATGAGGCATTATAGGAAGTGGTATTAGAAAAACTTAGATTGTTTGCCATCGTGGCGCAGTGGGACGTTTGATTGTAAACGCGAGTTGGGGGTTCCATTCCCACTCAAAAACATATATTTAAATTATTATCATTTATTTGTCCTAGTAAGACAAAGGGTAGCTTTGCGAAGTTTAAATTCCGGTAATAAGTGAAGAACGGAGTGTCTTTTTTTATTGATTAAAAGAGGCAAACAAGCAGAAGGACCACTTGATGGTAAGTGATACCTTCACCCATAGACATTTACAACACCAGTTGTAATTGCGTTGTCAGCCTAGAGGTTAGATGGAAGGGGAGGAGACAATATAATGGCCACGGCAGTCCACCACAGGAACCACCACATTTGTGGGAAATTTAAATATTTCTTTATCATTTTAACACTTTCGGCCTAAAGTAATTTACACAAAATTAAACTAATTAACATAAAATCCACTTTACTGTTTTAAGATATATTTGGGCTGTAACGTCTTCCAAACAAAACAAAACTTGCTGGTCCCATAACAATGAGGTTTTCACTCATGTATAGGCGTATTGTGTAAGGGTTAGCTAATGTGTGCCCTTCGAGATTCACTAGATAATGCCAAGATTCTTGTACGGTTTGCAAAAAAATATTTATTTCTGTAGGAGGCGTTAATTAGTTGATAACTCGTAACAAGTACGTTTTACTTCTAAAGTTAATTTCAGTTAAGTTTTACTTTTAAATTCAATTTCACTCCCTAAAATCAAAATCAAAATATTCTTTCAAATAGGCTGTTACAAGCACTTTCGAATCGTCAATTTACAAAAGATGTCAGTAGTGTCAATTCTAACGGAAGCTACCACCGGCTCGGAAGGCAATTCTGCTGAGAAGAGCCGGCAAGAAACTCAACAGTTGCTCTTTTTAAATAAAATTTTAAAATAAATATACAACTATGATGAGCCTCCCGACTCCCGGGTGAGCTTCAACAGCATTTAATTCCACACATCATCATCATTATAGTATTCTTGGGCAGATATATATATATAAAATATATTACGCATGATAGGATAGTCAGGAATAAGGCAGTATAAAGTTAATGGTTATCCACATGCCGCTCGGTTTTGAGGCATCGAGTGAGGAGTGTAACTTAACACCGCGTATTAAAAAAAAGTAATTTAGCTATTTAAAAGAATAACTATAATCAATCCATCTTCTGTATACATATATGAGTACATAAAACGCCTACATTACTGAATGACTGACAGACAACGTACAGACGAAACTACTGAACATAGAAAGCTGAAATTTGGCGTAAAGGCTCCTTGGGGAGTGTAGGGGAGCACTAAGTGAGGATTTCCAGAAACTTCTATGAAAAACGGGAAATAACTAGGTATTTCCATACAAATAAAGTCACGGGATATCTAATAGTTCTTTATATTAATAAAAATGTTTATGAAAGATTCCATATACCTGAGCCATCTAAGAATAGAATATTAAATTGTTCTATGATATACGAGTAATGAAAATAATACCTTTAAGAGGCAATACAAGCATGTGATACAAATAACATTATTTACAAAGACGGCAACATAATAAGATTTTTATATTAAAAATTACTAGAGCTATGAGTATGTTGATATACTAGTGGTGGTTTTTGACTTTTATTTTTATTTCTTTATGAAGGAAAATAGAACGAGTTTATGGGTAGACAAATTGCGGCGTTTAATTCCGCCATTTAACACGCAATCTATCGGATAGTAAGAAATATAAAAACGGAGGGTCTTGGCATTAGGTTCTCTGTGACACTGTTGTGCGTCGAAAAGTATGAAGCTGAAGAAAGAGAGTTACAGTTATTCATCTCTGTTTTACACTGTCACCAAATAATCCTCTTTTTTGTCTCTCTTAAAATGATTGAACATTTAATAAGAGCTTAATATTTAATTAATGATAAAATTTTACTAACATTGTTGATGCGAAAGTTTGTGTGTATGTATGTTTGTTACTATTTCCCACAAAACCTATAAAACAGATCTAGATGAAACTCTATACTAATATAGATTATATATCAAAATAGTAGGCACAAGCGTGCGACTGTAAACGTGACAGGTTGTGGGTTCAATTTCCACTCCAGGAAATGTAAAATTTAGTATTTTCATTTCTTAGGTTTGGTAACAAGGCAAAGTGCGGCGTTGAGTTCCGCCGCTCAACCCGCAATGCTTCAATTCGGCGGAAAGTGGGGAACGGAATTATTGAAAGAGAATGGAGTGCCTTAACACTAGGTTCTCTGGTTCCCTCTGCATACCCCGCTATATGCGGGATACAGCGTGAAGTTAAAAAAAAAAAAAAACAAAAATAATACAAAGATCACAACATTTCTAATATAGTTTATACACCAGAATATCACAAAACCAACAATTAATAAAGATTTTCTATAATTCAGCCATATTATAACGTGATTATATATTAATTAGCATTTATTTGCTGACCGTACCAGACCGCAGGGCGGGTAATTTATCGCTCGTTTTTGGCATCTGTCCGTACTTCGTAAGCTGTTGTCCGTTATGTTCTAATTTAACATGCTGTATATATACTGTATATTATATGTTACTTTGATTGCTTAATCTTAAGTTCTTATAATACTTCTAAGAAGAGAACGTAGTGACAAATCACTCTGTTGTTTTCTTTTTCGTATTTTCGTAGAATTTTAAAATTTTAAAGTGGGGAACGGAGTGTCTTAACACTATATTCTCTGCTTAACTTAATTATGATCAAAAAGCGTCAATCTGCTTTTCTATATGATAAAAATGCAGATCACAAATTACTTAATGGGAAATTGGTTTTCCTTTTTATATATATACATACATAGCTTCACTCTGTATCCCGCATATAGCAGGGTAGGCAGAGGGAACATAGTGTTAAGACACTCCGTTCCCCACTTTAGATTGAGTGGCGAAAGCTGGTCGAACAACCCGTGAAGATAATTATTCCTGTCATTTTTGAATACAATGCAATATTTTATATAACTACATTTTTTTTTTAACTTCACGCTGTATCCCGCGTATAGCAGGGTAGGCAGAGGGAACCTGAGAACCTAGTGTTAAGACACTCCGTTCTGTTTCAACAATTCCGTTCCCCACTTTGCGCCGGTGGAACTCAACGTCACGCTTTACCTTGTTACCAAACCCAGAAACTTACATTTCCTGGAGTGGGAATCCAACCCACAACCTGTCGCGTTTTACAGTCGCACGCTTGTGCCTCTGCGCCACGACAGGCGTTATTCAATAGTCATTAGATTTTTTTAAAATAATTAATATACATAATATTTCATTCTTTTACCTTTCCATATATAATGTATACATGATTTTTTTTGATTGATTTTTGAATCTAACTTGGAAGAGCAATCATCTTGGCTTATTTCCTTCTTTTTTATTTTAAAAAGCTTTAAATCAATTTCCTCTTTAATTTTAAATCAAAGTAAAAAGGAAAATCAAATAATTTTCCTCTAAGTAATTTTTGATCTATAATACATATAGAAAAGCAGCTTTATGGTTTTTGATCATAGTTAAGTTACGTACATACCCGCATATAGTAATGGGTACGCATATAGTAGGGTAGGCATAGGGAACCTAGTGTTAAGACACTCCATTCCCCATTTTCCGCCGAATTGAGACATTGTGTGGTGAGTGGCGGAACTCAACGCCGCGCTTTCCCTTGTTACTAAACTCAGGAAATGAAAAAATCCATTTCCTGGAGTGGGAATCGAACCCACAACCTGTAGAGTTTTCAGTCGCACGCTTGTGCCTCTGCGCCACGACAGGCGATATTCCACTGCAACATCAAAATAATATATATAGGTATGTATAAAATATATACATACGTCCAAACATCCAATTCAAATCACTTCTAAAAATAAATCAAGGGTTCCCTAACGAAACGAAAGCTTTCACACAAAATTGATAAACGTTGCGTTCCTCGTTTATTTGTTTCCTTTTACGGCGGGGATCTGATAAGCTTTATAGGGGATTCGATTTTCGGTTGATGTAAATATTTCTAATATAATAAACTGGGGCTTGCTTTGATTTTAAGGTCTTTTTTTATAGTAAGTGAGGACTTTTAACCAGTTTCATGAAACCTTTTCTCATTTTCTATTCGCAAACTTTTACTTTTACTAGGTAAACCGATTTTGATAGTACTTTTTTATATGATAGCTTCTGCTTTTGATGTGGTCCCATTTAAATTTAGTTAAGATCTGACTAATAGTTTTTGAGTTATTCGTAATATTTGAAATTGTTTTTTTTTTCTTTCTAATTTAACTGGTTTAATCTTTTCCTAAAGATATGTTAAGTGATTTTTTTAGATATCAGTTTGAAACATGTTGTATTTGACAATATTTATAATTTAAAAAGGTCGACCAATAATGTTGTTATTGATGTTCTTAGCTTTCCAACCATAGTCGCTAAATTGCGTGTTGAGTGGCGGAACTCAACGCCGCACTTAGTCATTTCAGAGCGGAGAAATGAATATAAATGAAATTTCTATTTCATTTATATTCATTTCTCCGCTTCTTCATTATTCCCAGCGGAAATCGTACCTCAACCAATCGTGTTAACGCTCAGACACTGCCACACTGAACCACTAAGGCTGAAACTGATCTTTTTTTTTTCTTAGAAAAGTATTTTAATTCTATAAATTCCATTAGTGGGAATTGAACTTACGACCATCGCGTGTATTTTAAAATATCTAACTAATGTTCTTACTAATTATAACCATACTAGTCATGGGAATGAGTCGAGGTATTCTAGATGTACTTCACGCGTATTAGGTTTATGGGAAGAGCCTTTAAGAAGCTTTTATAAAACTAGGTATTTATTGTTATAGTTAACGCCTGTCGTGGTCCAGAGGTACAAGCGTGCGACCGTAAATGCGACTGGTTGTGGGTTCGATTCCCACTCCAGGAAATGGAATTTTTCATTTCCTGGATTTGGTAATAAGGCAAAGCGCGGCGTTGATTTCCGTCACTCAGCACGTGAAGCTATGTATGTATGTATGAATGTTATGATATGGCCGAATTGCACTAAATCTTTATAAATTATAATCTATGTGTTATAAAAGTTATTGTTAAAGTTACATCAAGACTTGTTTAGTAGTTTTTGTATGAAAGAGTAAAAAATATCCATCCATCTTTATATGATCGTATTTTTGAAAATATTTTGCAAATAAATATACAATTATAAATTTTGCTGATTTTAGAAAGACAAATAGTGAAAATATGTACTTTTCACATTTTATCTTGAAAAAAATGAGATCCGGAAAATTAAATTCATTCAAAATTGAAATCGAACCTAAAAACATTTTTTTTGCTTCACGCTGTATCCCGCATATAGCAGAGTAGGCAGAGGGAACCTGAGAACCTAGTGTTAAGAGTGGCGGAACTCAACGCCGCATGAATCCATTTCCTGGAGTTGGAATAGAACCCACAACCAGTCGCAACCAGCATTTACAGTCGCACGCTTGTGCCTCTGCGCCACGACAGGCGTTAATAATCATCTACATATAGTATGGAAACGGAGAGAGAAAAGAACAGAAACGGAGTGTCTTAACACTAGATTCACCATACTTACTGTACTACATATACATAGGAGAAGCGTGAGGTAAAAAAAATATACCTTCCCAATATAAATTTATAAGTACTTCGTATGAGGACCACTTTAATTAATATAAATGCTTAATTAATTTTCGATTTCGTTCTATGAAGCTTTTGAAAGTACTTGTGGAGCTTTCTGTATAATTTTTTGTAGTGAAAGACTTTCTTTGTTGATTGAGAAACAAAAGTTTATTGTACTAACATTTTTTTGTGACTTTGCTCGGTATATTTTAAGACTTTTTCTATGATTTTTATAAGAAGGATTGTATTTTTTTGTACGTTACCGTATAACTATTTTTTTCTCTTAACTTCACGCTGTATCCCGCATATAGCAGGGTAGGTAGAAGGAACCTGAGAACCGACGTGTTTAGACACTCCATTCCCCACTTTCCGCCGAAGAAATTGCGTGCTGAATGGCGGAACTCAATGCCGCGCTTTGCCTTGTTACCAAACCCAGGAAACGAAAATACTAAACTTTTACATTTCCTGGAGCGGGAATCGAACCCACAACTACCTTTTTATAATAAATAAAACTTTCCATTTCCTTTAACATAAAAACTTTCTAAATTTCTACCTCCAAACGATTATTATTAAGTTAGGTTATTAAAATATTTTTCATTAAAAGTTTTTACAATTCAAAACTAGTTAAGGCAAGATCTAGTTTTAGTCAAATATGTCTGAATTTATATGAATGTATTTAATTAGTATGTAGATATATAGTTTATGA
>JAKGSA010000813.1:224977-304856 GCA_033558755.1 Philaethria dido
TTCACGCTGTATCCCGCATATAGCAGGGTAAGTAGAAGGAACCTGAGAACGGACGTGTTAAGACACTCCATTCCCCACTTTCCGCAGAATCGAGGCAGTGCGTGCTGAGTGGCGGAACTAAACGCCGCGCTTTGCCTTGTTACGAAAACCAGGAAACGAAAATACTAATCTTTTCCATTTCCTGGAGTGGGAATCGAACCCACAACTACCTTTTTATATAAATACAACTTTCCATTTCCTTTAACATAAAAACTTTCTAAATTTCTTCCTCCAAACGATTATTATTAAGTTAGGTTATTAAAATATTTTTTATTAAAAGTTTTTACAATTCAAAACTAGTTTAGGCAAGATCTAGTTTTAGTCAAATATGTCTGAATTTATATGAATGTATTTAATTAGTATGTAGATATATAGTTTATGAATTAAAAATGTTATCAATTTTTTTATTATACATTACTCATTGATTTGGAGATCTGTATAGATTTTTTTAAAGCTTAAGACACTTCGTTTTCTTTCAACAATTCCGCACCCCACTTTCCACCAGATTGGGGCATTGCGTGTTGAGTGTCGGAACTCAACGCCGCGCTTTGCCTTGTTAGGAAAAAATAAGAAATAGATTTTGTCATTTCCTAGATTTGGTAACAAGGCAAAGTGCGGCGTTGAGTTCCGCCACTCAGCACGCAATGCCTCAATTCGGTGGCAAGTGGGGAACAGTGTCTTAACACTAGTTTCCATCTGCCTACCCTGGCAATATGCGGGATACAGCGTGAAGCTATGTATGTATGTATGTATGTATGTATGTATGTTTCACCTTTCAACACGCAATTGGGATGGAAAGCGAAGAACGGAGTGTATTAACACTATTCTCTCTGTGGTTTCTAGCAAAAAAGACTTGAATATATACAGAACCACGCCACCTAAAACATTCTGAAGGACGAAAGCCTACATGTTCTTACGAGTATATTTGCTACCGTGGGAACATTGAATGTTAAATATAGTAACAATTTATACAAAAATAACGATTGCAGTCGTTTTAATCCTTATGTCTATATTAATAAAGTTTATTTTAACTTTTTTTGATAACTATAGTATAATTTTTAAAAACCTGCTTAGAATATATGTACGACATCCGCTGGTATCACTTGAAATGCATTGGAAATCAATGCGAATTTGAATTTTAATCGATCGTTTTTTATGTTTAGTAGTTTTTTGTAATTTTTTGAATTTTGTAACGGACAGAAGTAAGGTCGTTTAGTAATTAGGACATGGTTACTAGGTTAGGCGGAGAACGGAGTGTCTTGACTCTCTCTACCTGCCTTCTTTTGCGGGAATAAGCGTGATGTGGACCCATGTGGTTAGGTAAAGTGCGACGTTATGTTCCGTTTTCAACGAAAGAAAAGGACGATTTTATTATAATTTAGTACTATTTTAGTGTATTTTCTTTAACTAATGTCCTTGTTGACGCGTTAACAACGCGTTGTCTTTAGTAATGAATATGTGACTTTTTATAAACATGGATATCAAACCATGGTAGTATGTAACATTTATTTTATGAATTTAATATATTTTTTATGCATTATTAAAAAAAATATTAGCATTCTTCACTCCTTCTCTATATGAACTATAAGTGTGCCAAGTTTCATGCTCCGGTGTCCACGTAATTTTCGTAAAAAGGGGTACAAAGTTTTTGCTTCACGTATTTATATATAGATTTTATATATTAAAATATCACTTTAGGTTTTACGCTGTATCCCGCACATAGCAGGGTAGGCAGAGAGAACCAAGTGTTAAGACACTCCGTTCCCCACTTTCCGTCGAATTAAGAAATCGCGTGCTGAGCGGCGGAACTCAGCGCCGCGCTTTGTCTTGCTACCAAACCCAGGAAATGAAAAATTTCATTTTCTTGAGTGGGAATCGAATCCACAACCTATTGCGTTTAAATTCGCACGCTTGTGCCTCTGCGCCACGACAGTCGTTTAGGCGACATATAGTCTTGCTTTATAATAATAAATAAACTATCAAAAATTTTTATTACTTCAAAAAGTTCATATGGATGAAATCAGTCATAAACAATATTGGGTGGTCTACCATACATGATACATGTGGTAGATATAAAAATATTTCTAAGAAAAATAATATTTGTGATATTTAAAATTGTACACGTTTGTATGAAATCAAAAGTTAATTATTTTTTTTTCTTTCCGGGTCTTAAAAGAATGTTTAGTTCTTTTTTTTTGTTTTTCTGACATAGCAGGGTAGGCAAAGAGTATTAGTGTTAAGACACTCCGTTCTCCACTTCTCACCTAAATTTAAGATATAAAGATAAGCTTTAGAGAGGGGAGTAAAGAAAATAATTTAATATATTTAATCATTCCTAGCAAGTGGGAATCAAACCCATAACCAATCACGCTTACAGTTGCTCCCTAAATATATATACCGGTTTCCCTAAATACACGTCCTCCCTTAATTTACCTTGGCTTGCCTAACTAAAATTTTCATCCCTCGCCACTGGTACCAATACAATACAAATTACAACTATTTCAAAGAAATTTCGTTTTTCTTTCCCGCTTCTTCCCGCAAAGTAGAATAAATAGTACCTAGTGTCAAGACACTCCGCTCTCTGTCTCCGCCCGAATATCAGATATTGTGAGTTGAATGACGGAACCTGAAGCCGCACTTTATCTCAGCAAAGTAGAGAAATAAAAATAATTTAAATATAATCTTTTCCGAAGTAGGAATTGAACCCATAACCTCTCCCATTTACATTCAGATGCTGTCCCACTGCGCCACGATGGCCTCATTAAAACTATGAATGTCTTTTATAGTATTTAAACTGGTTTTAGTGTTAATTTTTTATATATACACTATATTTTTACTTATAATTTAAATGTGCTTGTAATGGCGCAGTGGCACAAGCTAGCGACTGTAAACGCGACAGGTTGTGGGTTCATTTCCACTAAATCTTATTTAATATCTTCATTTCATCGCTCTGGTGACAAGGCAAAGCTCGGCGTTGAGTTCCGCCAGCACGCAATGCCTCAATTCAGCGGAAACGGAGTGTCTTAACACTAGGTTCTTAGGTTTCCTCTGCTTACACTGCTATATACGAGGTATAGCGTTAATCTAAAAAAAAAGATAACAAGAAATATAACTGAGAACAAATCAAACGCACTAAAAAGTAACATTAATATGAATAGCTCGAAAACCACTCGTCAGACCTTGACTGAATTTAAATGGGAGCACAAGCTATCATATGATAATAATAAAATTCTTTATTTCCAATAGAAACATACACAATAATTTAAGAACAATAACTATTAACCATTACAATGAATTCAATTAAATAAAGTAATAATAATAAATTAATCATTAAAAACAATCACCAAAATTAGTTCACCCAGTAAAAAGTTATGCGGTCACACCTACCTTCCTTCCTTCCGTATACCGCACATAGCTAGGTAGGCAGAGGGAACATGTGAACCTAGTGTTAAGACACTCCGTTCTGTTAAGATTTCCGTTCCCTACTTACCACCGAATTGAGGCATTGCGTGCTGAGTAGCGGAACTCAACACCGCGTTTTGCTTTGTTACCAGTGAAAAGGAAAATACTAAATATACTTTTTTTAATATCGTTTAAAAAATAAATAAATACATACGTACATACATAGCTTCACGCTGTATCCCGTATATAGCAGGGTAGATAGAGGGAACCTAGTGTTAAGTCACTCCATTCCCCACTTTCCACCAAATTGAGACATTGCGTGCTGAGTGTCGGAACTCAACGCCGCGGTTTGCCTCGTTACCAAACCTAGGAAATGAAAATATTTCCAATAGTGGTAATAAATAAATAATTTTAATATTTATATATGTTACCACCATCTGTGACAGATAATTAACGAAAAACCTAATTTCAAAAATTATAATAATATTAAACCAGTATTGAGGTATATAGTAAGTAGAACTATCGCCTACGCATCACTCTTTATTTCATTAACAGTTATGTTTGTGGGGTCTATTCACATTTAGTCGATTGAAATCGGTTTTGAAAAAACTTTTATTTATAATAGATTTTAAGTAAAACATATACCATAAGAGACTGTCATGGCGCAGTGGCATTTAACTGTAAATGCGATAGTTTTGGGTTCGGTTATTACTAAAGGGAAAGATTACATTTAAATATCATATCAGTTACTATTTGTTATCTATTTGTTTTTTTTAGAGTGTCACGCTTTAAAAAGTAAATATAAAAAAAATATAATATATATATCTATTCTTTTATTGACAAGCAACATAGACTCATAGTTGGTTATTAAAATAGAATTACTTAGGAACTATGTTAGTAAAACAAAATAAGATAAAACAAAACCTAGTATCAAGACAATCATTTCTCCACTTTCTGCCCAAATTCGTAATATTACCTGTGTCAGTCACGCAAAACTTAACGCCGCGCTTCGTCTTAGCAGAGTGAAACAACAAAATTAATTTGAAGATAATCATTGCCCTCAGCGGTATCCGAACCGACAAACAATCGTCACAATGTCCTCTAAATAAACATAATTTAAGTAGATTATAACATACGCATGTTCACGCTTTATAGAGAACCTAGTGTCAAGACACTCCTTTCGCTGAATATATAAATATATCATAATGTCAGTAATAATGAATGAATGTATTGCGGCCTGTCGTGGTGCAGAGGCACAAAGCGGGCGACCGTAAATGCGACAGGTTGTGGGTTCAATTCCCACTCCAGGAAATTAAAATATTTAGTATTTAATTTCCTCGCTCTGGTAATAGAGAAAAGCACGGTGTTGAATTGTACCACTCAGCACGCAATGCCTTCGGAAAAGGGCTAACGGAAATGTTAATAAAACGGAGTGTCTTAACACTAGGTTCTCAGGTACCCTCTGCCTATCCTGCTATATGCGGGATATAGCGTGAAGCTAAAAATAAAATATAATTCATGAATGTAGGTAGCCCCAAATCTTGCAGCAATTTGATTAGACTTCCTGTTACACCCGATTCCCATGTCGAGATTCGAGATAGAATATTTTAATTATGAACATAATACCTAATTAAATATCATCGTGGTAGTGTGGTTCGAATCCAAATTGAGAAAATGTTTATGTCATTTCCTCTCTAGAAGACAAAGCGCGGCGTTGAGTTCCGCCACGATGTTTAATGTCTTGAATTTAGAAGGAAAGTGAAGAGCGGAGTGTCTTAACACTAGATTCCCTCTGCCTACCCTGTTATATGCGGGATACAGCGTGAAGCTATGTATTTATGTATATTATAAGTACTTTAGAATTTTCAATTAAAAATATTATGAATCATAAAGATACTGTTATATTCTAGAAATAGAAAAGAGAGAAACATCACTTGCATTAGAAAGAAATGTATTGCGTAGTGACGTATATGTAACTTTATATAAACATGGATGTCAAATCATGCTAATAGCATTCTGCACTCCTTCTCTATATAAACTATAAGTGTGCCAAGATTCATGCTTCTGCGTCCGCGTATTTTTCGTAAAAAGGGATCCAAAGTTTTAGCTTCTCGTATTTATGTATAGATATGATAGCTAATGCTTCCATGGTCCCATTTAAGATTGGGCGAGTAGTTTTTGAGTTATTCGTAACAATTGTTCTATTTCAGGCATTTTTTAATTAAAATCCTTATTTTTTCCCTTTTTATAAGCTATCATAATATAAATAAGCTTGAAAAATGTTTATACAAATGTATGTAAAATCAACGGATGTTCATAATTTGCTCCACTATAATCTAACATTGAAATTTTACGTTTCGTTCATAACACTGGGAGGAAGGCAAGTCATTTTATTACAACGAACTGAACTGGTTTCTACAACTTGTATTCTTTGTGTTTGGTCTAAGGTGATAAGCGGTAGCGATTTTGTATAGTATTTATTTTATTTTATAGTTTCTCATTTTTTTGGTTATCATATTAGACAAAGAACCTAGTGTTGAGACACTCTACTTTCCACACTTTACCAATATTGGAGATAAACAAAATGTGTTACATATATAACTTAGCAAAAAACTTTTATAATAATAGAGAATTTTTTTACATATAAAATAGTATCAAGACACTAGGTTTGGTAACTAGGCAAATCGCGGCGTTGAGTTCCGCCACTCAGCACGCAATGCTTCAATTCGGTGGAAAGTGGGGAACGGATTGTCTTAACCCTAGGTTCCCTCTGCCTACCCTGCTATATGCGGGATACAGCGTGAAGCTATATATGTATGTATGTAACATATTTTATTTTTTTAGTAGCTAAAAGCGTTGAGTTTCACCAATCAACAGGCAATATCTCTATTATGGGCGACAAGTACAAAACGAAGTGTCTTTAACACAAATTTTTTTCTAAGCCTGCTATGAAAAATAAGCCTACATCTTATAACTTACACATAGAACAAAACCAGTTGCCACTCGATACGAGTACGAAATTGTGAATGGAAGGAAACGAGCGGTATCAACGAGGCTCTGTTCACACTGATGTTTGAAAACATAAACAATAACATATATCTATATAATAATTTTTATCTATATATAAAAATATGAAGCAAAAACTTTGGATCCCATTTTACTAAAATTACGCGGTCGCAGGAGCATGAAACTTGGCACACTTATAGTTTATATAGAGAAGGAGTGCAGAATGCTAATATTTTTTAAAATAATGCATAAAAAGTATATTAAATTAACAAAATAACATACTTAACGCCGAGAACTTACAGTGTGGAACAATCTAAATCACTATTCTATTCTTATACAATCTAATTCGATATTTATATTTTTTTAATATTAATATATTAATATATTTTTATTTAAAAAAGTAAATATTTTTTATTCCACTCCAGGAAATGTAATATTATCATTTCCTGGGTTTGGTGACAAGGCAAAGCGCGGCGTTGAGTTCCGCCCCTGTTGCACCTAACGCCTCATTCAGCGGAAAGTGGGGAACGAAAAGAGAGAACAAAGTGTCTTAACAGTAGGTTCTCAAGTTCCCTCTGCCTACGCTGCTATATGCGGGATACAGCGTTAAGCTAAAAAAAAAAATTTTTTATACTTTTTATTTTTATTGCTATTTATTGCTCATATAAAAATAAATTTTATTGATATGAAAAAAAAGGGGATAAAAACTGATAGAATGAATTGGAACTCGCTACCATTAAGTCAAGTCTTAAATGATTTCTCTAATCACGAAGTCCATATAAATATATCAAAATAATTTTAATTACATCATTATTCTAATTATATCGATATCGTTTGGTGATAATTATAAAAATTTACATATATTTAATATTAATATTCGCTTTATTGGTCTAGATATTAAAGATCTAGGTTCAAGGTCTTATAACATCTAAATTATATGTATGACGCCTGTCGTGGCGCAGAGGCACAAGCGTGCGACTGTAAACGCGACAGGTTGTGGGTTCGATTCCCACTCCAGGAAATGTAAAATTTAGTATTTTCATTTTCTTGGGTTTGTTAACAACGCAAAACGCGGTGTTGAGTTCCGCCACTCAACACGCAATGCCTCAATTCGGCGGAAAGTGGGGAACGAAATTGTTGCAGCGGGTTACAGCGTGAAGTTAAAAAAAAACATCTAAATTAAACTGTTTTGTAAAAAATAATCCATATCTATACGAGTATATAAATACGTAAAGCAAAAACTTTGGATCCATTTTTATGAAAATTACGCAGACGAAGGAGGATGAAACTTGGCACACTTATATATAGAGAAGGAGTGCAGAATGCTAATATTTTTTTTAAATAATGTATAAAAAGTATATTAATTAATAAAATAAATATTACACACACTACCATAGTTTGACATCCATGTTTATACAAAGTGACATATACGTCACTACGCGATGCATTGTTAACGCATTTACGGAGAGATTAGTATATATATAACGCTTGCGTTACTGAGTGACTGACAGACAACGTACAAGTGAAACTTCTGCATATAGAAAGATGACATTTAGCATGTAGTCTATTTAGCATATAGTATATCTACTTGAGGAGTGTGAAGGAGCACTAAGAGAAGATTACACGAAATTTCAACAATAACTTGAAAAAACTGGATTTTTTGTTTTGTTGTCCACGCAAAAGAAGGAATACAGCTAGTTTCCAATAACAAAAAATTAAATTTATGTAAATGAATTACATATATGGCAGAAGTGAAGCTTTAGAAAAATAGCCTATGAGGGAAAGAAATGAATATAGAATATCAGGAACGCTACGAAGCATCACATAAAGATCTAGATTCTAGATCTCATCTAGAATTGTATAATAAAATCGAGTTGTAAGTTCGATTCCCATTTAAAAGAAATCATTTTCATTTTTCCTCTCTGGTAATACAAAGCGCTGCGTTGGGTTCTACCAACCTACACGCTTTGTCCCGATTTTAGGCGGAAAGTGGAGAACGGAACGTACGACTGTAAGCGCGACAGATTATGGGTTCGATTCCAACTCCAGGAAATGTAAAGTTTAGTAGTTTCATTTCTTGGATTTGGTAACAAGGCGAAGCGCTGCGTTGGGTTCTACCAATCAACACGCTTTGTCCCGATTTGGGTTTGGGTTAGGTGAAAAGTGGAAAACGGAGTGTTTTGACATTAGATTCACTCTAACTTACCATACTATGTGTTAGTTTTCGTCAGTTGACACGCTATAACCAGACTTTAATCGGACACTGCATTTAGACAGGTTTTTCCCCTTTCCCACCCATCCTTTCCTGAGAATGTGGTGGTTCCGATAGCGAACTGCCGCGGCCACTACATTATGTACTCCCCCTGCCGGCACTAGGTCGGCAACGCATTTACAACTCCTCTGGTATTGTAGATGTCTATGGGCGAAGGATTACCTACCATCAGGTGGTCCTTCTGCTCGTTTAAGGTAACCTTCACCAATAAAAAACGGACACTGAGTTGTTGAGTTATTCACTGCCGAAACTAAAAATAGGAGAACGCAGCATTCTTGAACATTAAGTGCTCTCCCTTCTGATTACCATGCGTTATGCGTGAAGCTGAGAAGCAATTTAACATTCTGTTCCGATACTTAAAAACGTATCGATACATCACATGTGTACACAATTCTAGTTTCATTCACAGGCTCACTGTATAATAAATTAACGTATAAATATAATGAGTTTCTTAATTCTCCTTTGCTCTTAAGAACTGACGGGACAGTTCTTGCTTTTTTTATAGTTTTTGAGTAGCATTTCCGTTCATTCATGTTTCGATCGAGATTTCGTTGATATAATATAATATAAGTAATACAAGGGAGCTTTGCTAACCGATTTTAAAAGTGTGAGGTTATTATCAACGCCTGTCATGGCGCAGAGGCACATGCGCATCAAACTGACAGGTTGTGGTTGTCTGATTCCCACTCCAGAAATTTTTCAATCATTTTTTATAATATTTTTATAATTTTATAATAATTATGGATTTTTTTCATTTCCTGGTTCGGCAACCAGGCAAAGCGCGAGGCGTTGATTTTCGTGCCAATTAGCACGCAATGCCTCAATCTATGGAAAGTGGGGAATGGAGCAGTTTCTTAACATTTCGTTTTTCCTACGAAAAATAGGGGAAACAACGGAATTCTTTACATTTTATAGTCCACAAGCAGTATCCATGCGGCAAGTTGTTACGCCAATAACTAAAAATAAATTCACATTTTTTTGAGTTCATAATGACAAACAGACAAAACATTCATTTTTATATATTCCCTTCTTGTGTATATATGGTCAATACTGATCCTCATGACAATCAGCTGTGAACGGCAGAAGTGCTGCATTTCCGCAGCTCCTCCTGGTGGCGAGTGCAACAATGAGCATATTATACAAACCTTTATCCGTGGAAAAATATATATATATATATATATATATATATTTATAGGTATAATTTCTGATAGCTACCAATATAATGCCTTAACAAAGTTAGATTATTAACCAGCATATGTTTAACGAAGTTATCTAATTATTGTGCCCGTAATATTGTCCTACAGTGTACTTTGATGAGTTTCGGGTCAAATTGAAAGTTTGCTTAATTATTTGCCAAATATTTGGGACACGTTTATTTCCTAACATCGGGAAAGACCGCATATTACATTGTCATAGTAACTTATAAATATATATGTATGTATTAGGAATAATTAATTTTACAAAAACCAATGACCTTAATTGAAACGGGAAGCACTAGCTATCTTTACTTCGTTAATACTAAGTGCAGTGGAGTTCCGGCACTGATTAGCAACAATGTCCTGAATTGGGGCAAAAGCACGGAGTGAGCTTTGACACTACTTCCGCCAAATAATAAAATATAAATCGCTCTGGTAAAAGGTAAAGCGCGATGCTGAGTTTTGCCACTAAGTGCAATGCCTTAATTCAGTGAAAAAACAGAAACGTTAAAAGAGAACGGATTGTCTTAGCACTAGGTTATCTGTTCCTCTAACTACCCCTATGTGCGGGATACAAAGGTGAAAGCTAAAAAACATTTTTATCCTACTAAGTTATGCAGGACAAAGCGTGAGAAGCTGCTTTTGACTTTAAATAAATGTATAATTATTACGAATAACTCAAAAACTACTCGTCAGATAAATTTAAATGCGACCACACTAGCAGCACAAGCTATCAATATAAAAGAAACAAATCAGTTCAGCCAGTAAAAAAAGTGATGCGGTAACACCCACACAAAGAAATAATCGATTTTTTTTCTAGTCTGTTAAATTATTGCTCAAGCGAATCGAACTCCAGAACAATCCAATATATTCCAACCATATTCTACCACGTATATTAATAATAGATGGTGCCACAAAGCTCCTTTAACGCGCTGCTCAAAGCTTTCCAGTTAATCCGGAGTGCCCCAAGGTTGACTCGGCCAACTTGCCCAACTTTAATTAATTACTTGAATTTGGTACTAGTGTTTGTCTTGTGCCAGTCGCCAAACGTAAGGTGCAATGAAAATATGTTATATATGTGTAGATTTAAAAAATGTAGCACAGTGATCGTGGGTTCGAATTAAATAATTCGAATTTTATTAGGTGGTAGGAGGTTCGTCCTCCGACTGGCTCGGGCGACCACTATCATGTCAAAGACGAACCGCCAAATATCTAATGATGTGTTCCGTTCGATGGCATGTAAGCTGTGATTTTTTCCTTTCCCACCCATCCTCTTCCCCCCCAATGTGGTGTTCTGATAGTGGACTACTGTCTACTGTCCCTTCCATCGTATTCCTTAGGGTTATAACGCATCTACAAATAGATCTCTGGTGTTGTAGATGTCTATGGGCGAAGGTTACCACTTCATCATCAGGTGGTCCTGCTCGTTTGCTCCCTCCGTTATCAGGCAAAAAAAAAAAAAAAAAAATAAGTAAAAACAATAAAGAACAGAGTATCGAGATATGATTGCGTGCAAAATTGATTTCATAATCCAAACACATCATATTACAACCACCGCAAATACAAGCACATGCCTTTTGCTCCATACCATAGATAATTTTTTTTCACGCTCACGCTTCACGCTTAATCCTCAGAAAGGTAGTCATAGAGAATTCCAGTGTCAACATCTCTGTTATATATACTGTGTTATAAGACGTGAAAGCCGATTTAACTGGGCATAATTAGGGAGTGCACTCAATATTAAATATATTTTTTTTTAACTTCACGCTGTATCCTCGCATATTAAGCAACAGGGTAGGCAGAGGGAACCCGAGAACTCCAGCGTTAAGACACACACTCCGTTCTTTAACAATTCCGATCCCCACTTTCCGCCAGAGTGAGGCATTGCGTGTTGAGTGGCGGAACTCAACGCCGCGTTTGCCTTTAGAAAGGCCAAACCCAGAAAATAAAAGATATTTCATTTTCCTGGAGTGGGATTCGAACCCACAACCTGAATACAGAATATATACATTTTATAATAGATGTGTTTCTTCCTATTTCTTGTTATTTCATTTTCCTCTCTCTTTCTCTTTCTCTTTCAAAAGAACTTAAAAGAAGATACCAAAGAATATGAAGTCATAAGTAAATGAATACAACAGTTCACTTAATATCAGTTAGGTTTTAGTATTTACGCGTTAATGCCTAGATTCACTTCTGCCTCAACTTAGTACTAAGGTATTAGCGAAATCCATTAGTGATTTTAATATGGATTTATTTATATTAAATTATTTATTAATTTTATAGACGCCTTCGTAGTGTAGTGGAAAGAGTCGATAAATGCGATTGGTTGTAGGTTCGATTTCTAAACGAGGGAATGACTATATTTAATGGATGGTGACATTTCGGGCGGAATTCTACGAATGGAGTGGAAGCATTAAGTTTTGACTACTATACTATGCGGGATTTGGCGTGATACTGAGAAAATAAAAATAATAATATTATAAGTTTTTTAGCGATATTAGACGAAGGTTCTAGTTTCAAAACTTAAAACATTTTATTTATTATGTAGCAGTAATAAATATAGAAAAAAATATCAGAAAAAGAAAGAGTTTCATATGATCTAATCAAAAAACCCTTTTCATTCTGGTAAAACATTGTGCATCGTTGTTTGCACCATTCAACATGTCGTGATTCGAATACGGGCAGAAAGTGGTAAATGGAATGTCTATTCTGACCATGTCATACCAATCGCATATTAAATATTTTAAAATCACGAAATTTGATTCACCCAGTAAAAAGTTACACATAAAAAATACAATCGTATTGACCTCCTTTTTTAAGTTGATTAAAAATAGACATACATACACGCTGTATCCCGCATATAGCAGGGTAGGCAGAGGGAACCTAGTGTTAAGACACTCCGTTCCCCACTTTCCGCCGAATTCAGGGATTGTGTGCTGAGTGACGGTACTCAACGCCGCCCTTTGCCTTGTTACCAAACCCAGCAAATAAAAATTCCATTTCCTGGAGTGGGAATCGAACCCACAACCTGTCGCGTTTACAGTCGCACGCTTGTGCCTCTGCCCCACGACAGGCGCATTAAAAATAGAGAGTGAGACACTATATTCTCTCTACTAAAAGAAATAATACTTTGAAAGGTCATTCCATACAAATCTTACCCACAGATCCGGCTCATTACCGTAGTTGCAGTGAATCAAGGGTGGCCGACTATTTTAATTGTTCCTGCGTGGCCCATTCACAATGGATCGGTTGCTGGTACCTAGTCGGTACGTTTGCGAAATGCCCGCTAATGATTTATATGTTTTACTAGTTGTTT
Source organism: Philaethria dido (assembly GCA_033558755.1). Classification (NCBI taxonomy): domain Eukaryota; kingdom Metazoa; phylum Arthropoda; class Insecta; order Lepidoptera; family Nymphalidae; genus Philaethria; species Philaethria dido. The sequence goes on from JAKGSA010000813.1 coordinate 238,209, forward strand.
GTTTTAGATTGTTTTGAGGGTTACAGGTTCGATTTTAATAGAGAATTATTATGTTTTCTTAGTTTAGTTGTGTCGTTTGTCTAAACATACCCTGGCGTTGAGCTCCACTGTTTAATAGATAATTTCTCGAAAAAAGTATGAGACGGAAAGTGGAAGAGAACTATGAGCAAATATGAGAAGAGCACTGTTTTCTCTTTCTGCGAGGAAATGCATATAGTTGCTATATAAATATTTTATTCATATGAAATTATAACATCTCCAATAAAAGGCCATCGTGGCACAGTGCGACAGCCTGAAAATGAAAATAGTTTAGGTTTCGAACCTCATCCGTGGGAATTCATATCTTCGCTCACATAAGAGAAAGCGCAGCGTTGAGATTAGCCATTTAACACGCAATGTCTCGATTTCGGGCTAAGAGCGGAGATCAGAATACCTTGACACAGGTTCTTTAAGTATTCTGCGTAAAAAAGCTTAAAGGTAAAATCTTTTTACAGTCATGTTGGGCAAAATGTAGCATTCCGCTATCCTACACCCAATTTCGACTTCAAATGGAAAGAGAACGAAGTGTCGTGACACTATATTTTCTCTCTCTGAGCGAAGAAAAGCCTAATATTTTTTTTTTATAATATAAAAATATTCTAACCTAAACATTATAACATCTAAAATAATTTCATACGATTTATAATACAATGTAATATGTTTTTTGTAGTGGGATCAAAGCCAACTAAACCCGTAATACTATAATAAAAGGTTAGCAGAAAACCAAAATTTAATTTCATGGAAACTACATCGAATAAGGGTGAAATTAGCTAACAATGTATTTTCACGTAACTTGGATATATATTTTCTAGATATGACGAATAAGCAGCAGAAAGGAATAATAATAATAATAACATACATAGCTTCACGCTATATCCCGCATATAGCAGGGTAGGCAGAGGGAACCTATTGTTAAGACACTCCGTTCCACACTTTCCACCGAATTGAGACATTACATGCCGAGTGGCGGAACTCATCACCGCGCTTTTTGCCTTGTTACCAAACCCAGGATATTAAATATTCAATTTCCTGGAGTGGTAGTCGAACCCATAACCGCGTTTTACGTTGCGTTATATGATATAATAGATAGGCGGGAAAATAAATAAATATAATCATTTCTCCCAACGCGAATCGAACCCACATCCACTCTCGTTTACAATCACACTGTTCCACTGCGCCACAACCGTGACATAAACGCCTACATATCTATTAAAGGTCACATTAAAATATATAAAAACTTAATAACTTCCTATTTTAGGTAAATTAGAAAGTTTGTTTTGTTAGCAAAGAATATTACTCATATTTTATATGCATAGTGACCGCCTACAATATCGCCCACTTGCTGTTTGGACTTTTATGTAGTAATTTAGAAATTAATATACTATAAACATAGATAGAACGCGGCGTTGAGTTCCGCTACTTAGGTTGCAATACATATCTCTATCATTAATTTTGTGATTTTGTTTGGGAAGTCGAGATCGAAGTATCACTTTCAGCCGAATTGAGGCATTGCGTGCTGAGTGGCGGAACTCAACGCCTCGCTTTGCCTTGTTAACAAACCCAGGAAATGAAATTTCTATATTTTCTTGAGTGGGAATCGATCCCACAACCTGTCGCGTTTACAGTCGCACGCTTGTGCCTCTGCGCCACGACAGACGTTAAGTTTTCTCTATCTACCCAAAATTAAAAAAATATGGAATTTCCAATCTCATCCAGTAACACATACAATATGTATGTTAAAAAGGTTCTGATATGATACACGGGACGCGGTCAGGGGCGGTCTTTGCGGCGATACGCTTTGCAAAGTTCCATCATAGCTGGGCCAGTTAATAATTATAATTTGAATTTGTCGACGAAATTATGATTTAGATTTTATGTATATATTTAGATTTTTTTATTAAGTACTTGGTAAAAATAGAGATGGTTGTGTGTTCGATGCTATCACGGAAGAATGATTATTTATGAAATAAGCTAAAGACAAAGAACGGGGTTAAATTCCGCCACTCAACACAATCGAGCATTTGATTTCATTCAAGCATTTGGCAGTAGATATTGGTTTCAATGCTCATTTCTCTCTGCCCGAAAAAAATCCTTTTGTATGCCATAAAAAGTATTCTATTTCATTCATTTAATACTGACAATTTATTTATTTTTTTTTTTTTTTATTGATAACGGACGGCAAACGAGCAGAAGGACCACCTGATGGTAAGTGGTTACCTTCGCCCGTGAACATCTACAACACCAGAGATGTTGTAGATGCGTTGCCAACCTAGAGGATACTGATGGAAGGGGGGACAATGTAGTAGTCCACTATCAGAACCACCACATTTTGGAGAAAGGATGGGTGGGAAAGGGGAAAATCTGGCTTACATGCCATCGAACCGGAACACATCATTAGATATTTGGCGGTTCGTCTTTGACATGATAGTGGTCGCGAGCCAGTCGGAGGACGAACCTCCTACCACCTAACAAAATTTCATTGTATTATACGTATTAAACAAATATTTACGTCAATATTTGCCTCAGATAAGTATCGAACCTACGCTTATAGGCTTCAGATGCTCTAACAATTAATCTGTTAAGCCGAATTATAACTAAAATTGCAAATAATAAATATTTTCATAATAAAAGGAAACTGACTTCAAAGAAAATTCACTAAAAAGTACAATTATTACGAATAACTCATAAACTACTCGTCAGATCTTAACGAAATTTAAATCAGACTTCATAAGAAGTACTAGCTATCATATAAAAAAGTATCATCAAAATTGGTTAACCCAGTAAAAAGTTACAGTAACATATATATAAAAACCAGACAAATTGATAACGTCATCCTTTTTTGAATATGGTTAAAAATAAGTAAAAATAACAAGTTTTCTTTGCAAATAATATAACTTTAAATTTTTATTTGTATCATCTTTATAAAGAACAACAGAATAGGTTTGAGCGTAAGGAAGCTCCAGTTGTAGTAATGTATGCGTTTGTGCTTTGAACAAAGCTGCTTATATGATAACCATGATTTGTGGAGTTTGTGGATATTTCTTTTTAAAAAAAAAATGCTTATAAACTAAAATATTAATTAACGCCAGTCGTGGCGCAGAGGCACAAGCGTGCGACTTTAAACGCGACAGGTTGTGGGTTCGATTCCCACTCCAGGTAATGGAATTTTTCCGCCAATCAGCACGCAATGCTGCGGATCAATTCGGCGGAAAGTGGGGAACATAGTGTCTTATCATTAGGTTCCCTATATCTACCCTGCTAAATGCGGGATACAGCGTGAAGCTATGAATCTATGTATGTATGTATAAAGTAAAATATAGAATCGCAGTTCAGAATTCACTATTTACTTGGATATATGTTAATATAAATTTAAAAATAAATGATCATATTTAGAATATTTTTGTGCCTATGCTCTGATAAGAACGATATAGTCGACGTTGGGCCAAAATATAATGTTTTGAGTTTGAACAGAAAGTGAGAAAAAAATTTATTGTGATAGTGGACCACTAGGTTAAGCATATATTAACTCATTCACCTCTACAGTTTGAAGTGCAAGGCAGTAAGCGCTACAGGTTGTGGGTTAGATTTCCACTTCAGGGAATGAAAATAATGAACATTCATAGTCTTTAGTATATCGTTTAGCATTTTCACTGCCTCGGTCTGGTAACAAGGTAAAGCGCGGTTCAACGCGCGGTTGAGTTCCGTCATTCAACACTCAATGTCTTAATGCGGCGGAAAGGAAACGGAAATTCTAAGAGAATGGACACTAGATTCTCAGGTTCCCTCTGCCTTTCCTGCTATGAGCGGGATACAGCGTGAAGTTAAAAAAATATTTGTCATATATTAATTTTATTCAAACATTAGTTGTTTATAGCCACCCTACACAAGGCCTCCCGCCACCAAGTCCCATAAAACTTGCACTATAATGCAAAGTTTGGCAACTAACTAAACGCGACAATAACACGAGATGAGCCACTAGAGAGAAACTCGCTAATGAATGTCGAAAAATATACAAATATAACACAATTTCAAATTATATAATAAAATTTAAATAGTGAACTGCAATTTTAAGAGAACGGAGTGTCTTAACACTAGGTTCTCTGGTTCCCTCTGCCTATCCTGCTATATGCGGGAAACAGCGTAGAGGTAGAAAAAGAAAACAAAGAGTACATTGTGTCGCAGTGGAACAACGTTTGATAGTAATCGCGGGCTGTGGGTTCAATTTCCACTCGGAGAATTATTATATTTAAATTATATTTTTTTTCTTTAGTAACACTTAGTAAGGCGTTGGTATTTCACCACACAAAACGTAATTAATATCTCGTTTTTAGGCGAAAAATACGCAGAACGAAATGTCTCAACTCTAGGTTCTCTATGTCTATCCTTCTACGAGAGAAAACACGTGAAGCTTGAAAAAAGTGTTTAATCTATATATAAATACGTGAAGCAAAAACTTTGTACCCCTTTTTACGAAATTTACGCGAACGGAGGAGCATGAAACTTGGCACACTTATTTTATGTTTATATAAAGAAAGAGTGCAGAATTTTTTTTTTAAATAATGCATAAAACGTATATTAAATTAATAAAATAAATGTTACACATACTCCCATGGTTTGACATCCATGTTTAAACAAAATGACATATACATACATTGCTAAAGACAACGCGTTGTTAACGCGTCACCGGAGTCACTAGATGTTATAATATCATATCGTTAGAATTTTTGTATTTTATTAGGATTTGAAAATATGTTTGGAAAGTAAGTAATTGAAAGGAAGAAATTGCCTCCCCATCATTTCTTATTTACAAATTATTATAATTAAAATTTTAACAAGAAAAGAATACCAAATTTTAATAAAATATTTAATAAAAAGTAAAAATATTACGAATAACACAAAAACGACTCGTGAGATCTTAACTAAATTTAAATTGGGACCATATGTGAAGCACTAGCTATCATATAAAAAAAGAACCATCAAAATTGGTTCACCCAGTAAAAAAATATTCAGAAACACATAAAACAATACAATTGAATTAAAAATCTTCTATTTTATAAGTCGGTTAAAATCTTTTTACGTAACGTAATGTTAAGTAATATACATATGTACACATGTTTATTTCACATTATTAAATTGATATAATTATTCTTACTATGACCATTTCAAGCGATGTCTGCCCACGATTCAAAAACGTGGCGTGGTGGGCGTACTATCACGTAACATGAAAGTTGCTTAAGAAACTACTGTATAACATTACGAAATGTTTTAACTGATTTCAAAAAATAGTGGTCCTCAATTCGGCTGTATTTTTTATATGTGATAAAGCATAATTTTTAATGAAGAGAAATGATAAGTCATTCCGTTCTCTTCTCTCTATACTTCATGAAGAAATCCACCGTCAAAGTATCTAATCTTCTTACTCTTCTATGCCAAGACTTGCTGCTTGCATTGCTTGCTGAGTGGCGTAACTCAACGCCGCGCTTTGCCTTGTTATCAGACCGAGGATGTTAATTAGTATTTGGTATTTTCATTTTCTGGAATGAGAATCGAACCCACAACCTGTCGAGCTTACAGTAGCTTCTCTTTTAATTTGATGAACACAAAGTTTTTTTTTATAATTATTTATTTTCCTTCGAGTGGAATTTTAGTCCAATGTTATCCAGTATTGTTACTTTTACCTTCAAATAACAATAAGCAAAGAACGTGGCGCCATCTCTTATATTAAAATTAAAACTAGAGAAAAAATAGATCTTTATTTATAGCTTTGACTGTACATGGCGCTACTAAATAAATTTATTTTTGTATAATGATTACTTAAAACAGGTATAAGATAGATATTGAATAGAATTCGAAAACATTTTATATGAAACAATTTAGAAAGCCTATATTTTTATAAGAATACATTGAGAATATACTAAATTAAAAAAAAAACAATACGCACGCTACCATGTATTTGACATATACTTTTGTATTATATAAAGTGACATACACGTTGCTATGGGAACGCAAATGTTACACCTCTATGGGTCTACTTTAAGCTCCATCTTAAGCGCCATCTATCCTCTTATGATATAACTACTATTATAAAATGCAATGAATCGATATTAATTTCGATATTTAGTCAATAGATAGCAGCAAATGGAATTTTCATTTCCTTGGTTTGGTAACAAGGCAAAGCGCGGTGAAAAATTCCATTTTCTGGAGTGGGAATCGAACCCACAACCCGTCGCGTTTACAGTCGCACGCTTGTGACTCTGCGCCACGACAGGTGTTAACAAAAATAAAATTGAGATCTAGACACTGTTATCCTTTAAAAAAAGGCATCATCAATTAATATTCCCATTTCAACCATAAATTTTAGTAAATCTCCACAAATATACGTAAAAAATGAATTTACAACGCCTTGGTTGAATGAAAAAAAAATGCAAAACCATCGTAAATGTATACAGCCACTCTCTAAGGACGTTTAATATGTACTTCAATGTTATTGTACTAAAAACTTCACGGGAACTGAACCTTAGTCCCTTGGAATAGAGGTGAATATTTCATTAGATATGAAAATTGTCAGGCATTAGCCAAGTTTATGTTTATTATAGAATTTTTCGCTTTTTAATGTTTGATTTATGAATTATTGTATCGGTATTGTGGTAAAAATTGAACGTTTGTGATATAATAATAATAATAAAGCCTTTATTAACAATCTAAAATTACATACAATATATATATAGTTTTAAATTTTTGACACCGGTAAAGATTGTTTTGCCTTAGCATAGGCCTCCCCCAAACCTTTCCACAAGACCCGATCGTGGGTTTTCCTCATCCACAGCGTGCCCGCGGCCGCTTTAATGTCCTCCTCCCATCTTTTCTGTGGTCTTCCTCTCTTTCTCTTTCCCTCTCTAGGGTACCATTCTACCACCTGTTTTGCGTTTGTGATATCTATATATAAATACGTGAAGTAAAAACTTTGTATCCCTTTTTACTAAAAGTATGCGAACGGAGGAGCATGGAACTTGGCATACTTATGGTTTATATAGAGAAGGAATGCAGAATGCATTTTTTTTTTAAATAATATATGAAATTAAAAAAATAAATGTTACACACACTACCAAGGTTTGACATCCATGTTTATATATACTTATATAATACGAGTATATTGTTAAACTCCGCTAACAAGTACGTAGTATAAATTGAATTTTATAAAAAGTGGAGAGCGGAATAAATTAGCTTCGCGCTGTATCCCATATAGCAGGGTAGGCAGGGGAACCTACTAAGACGCTCCCTTCCCCACTTTCCGCCGAATTGAGGCATTACGTGCTGAGTGGCGAAACTCAAAGCCGCGCTTTACCTTGTTACCAAACCCACAAAACGAATGAAATTCCAGTTACTGGAGTGGGAATTGAACCCACAGTCTGTCGCGCTTTCAAACTATCTACATGCATTCTTACTACGAACAAAATAGTTTGAGAATTCGCCTACAATAATGCAGGAAAGAATTTAGCGTTAAAATATTCCGTTTAGCATTATGCCTTCTCGTTCCGTCGAAGTAGGAATCAAACCCACAATGAACTTCTAGTCGAACACATCTTGCCTGTCTTACAGTGGCATATATGTATGTTTTTTTTAGCTTCATACTTTATCTCGTATGGGAAGAACGAGAACCTAGTACCATCGAGACATTGCACATTGTCAATAAAATAGTGTAAATAATTTAAATTCTCTCATTCTCCTATACCGACATTGGGCGTAGGATAAGCACGCTGAAGTGGAATTGGGCTGGCCATGTCTCTAGACGTAGCGACGGTCGATGGAGCCGACACGTGTTAGAGTGGAGACCGCGCTTAGGCAAGCGTAGTGTAGGACGCACTGCGGCACGGACAGACGATATAAAGACGGTGGCTGGCAACGGATAAATGAGAGTTGCCCAAGAACGCAATGGTTGGCGTTCTATGAGGGAGGCTTACGTTCAGCAGTGGACGGTTTCAGGCTGATAAAAAAAATCTCCTAGAGGGTATCGAACCCGTAACCAATCTTACAGTCAGTTGCTGTCCCACTGCGCCGCAATTTATCCTCATAATCTTAAGCCATATTAAAACTAATCTTAACAAAGGCTATTAAAAAGTCAATATTACCACTTTATAGAAGAAGTTGGCAAATAAATCACAAATAATGGTTTCATTTTGACAAATTAATATATATGCGTAGAGTTTTGACTTGACTAACAATTTTTTAAACGACTTTGAAAAAAAAGACGCCTGTCGCGGCGCAGAGACAAGCGTCTGTAAGCGCGACAGGTTGTGGGTTCGATTCCCACTTCAGGAAATGTAAAAGCTTATTATTTTTATTTCCTGAGCTTGGTAACAAGACAAAGCGCGGTGCAGAGTTTCGCCACTCAGCACGCACTGCCTCAATTCGGCGGAAAGTGGAGAACGGAGTGTCTTAACACTAGGTTCCCTCTGCCTACTCTGCTATATGCGGTATACAGTGTGAAGCACTGTATGTATGTATTGTAACGTATGTGGTAAAATAAAACATTTATTTATCGCGCTATTTACACAACAACCAACGTCGTCTTACGAATTTTCGATGAGGTTACGTGTTCACAACGCCACTAAAGAAATTTTCTCTTCAAAAATAATATAAATAAAAATTTTTCATTACCAATTGAAAAAATCTTTAATATCATGAAATTGAAAATGCAAAAACACAAAAATGAGTAATTGCTAAGCGCTAATGTGTAGGCATTCATGATAACTAGAGGCACAGATTAGGCGCGTTAATTCGCAAAATATATATAAATTATATCACTTATATGGAAAAAAACAAAGATAAAACTTGAGACATTAAGAGTTGAGTGGCGAACTCATCATTGCACTTTGTATCGCCATACCAAGTGGGGGAAGTGAGAAGAATTTGAATATAGTAATTCCCCTAGAGGGAATCGAATCAACGACCATCAGATAGATACTGTGACATGTCATCACGATGACCTGTATAGGATTAATATATAGAAAGTTATTATTGTTGTATATATTATTAATCATAAAATTAACCTTTACTTACGCTTGTCGTTGCGCAAAGGCACAAGCGTGCGACTGTTAACGCGACAGGTTGTGGGTTCAACTCCCACTCCAGGAAATGAAAATTGTAAATAATATTTAGTATTTCAATTCCTGGTCTGGTAACAAGGCGAAGCGTGGCGTTGAGTTCCGCCACACAGCATGTAATGCCTCAAATCCTGCGGAAAGTGGGCAACGGAATTGTAGAAAGAGAACGGAGTGTCTTTATGCGGGATACAATAAAAAAAATGCAAGCTGGTTAGAGAAAACCTACTGTCAAGACGGAAAGTTGCGAAAGTTGCGAAACTCAACGACGAGTTTTGGCGTATAGAGACTATTTGAACCTATTTTAGTCGGATACGTAAAGCAAAGGTGAGCGGCAAGAGCGGTAGAGGGATACCTTGGTTGACCTTCGAGAACACTGTACAATGATACTGGAGGAAGGTCACGTAAAAAGCATGAGCACCCCCCGAAGGGCATGCATGAAGAGGTTAATGACTGTGAACGAGGTTAAAGAACTATGCAGGGATCGTAGCGTTTGGCGCTACGTTCTCTATCACTACCCCGCTAGAGATAAAGTGTGAAGTTAGGTAGGTAGGTATTATTTCCCCGAATGGGAATCGAACCCATAACCATAAGCATTTACAATCACACTAAGCAACTACGATAGGCCTCATAATATTTATTTATATTTAACATAAAGTAAAGTATGGTGTTAAAACTAGTACAGTATATATCTGTATCGAATCGCATCGATTGTCGTGAATTGTCCGTAAATGGCGCGACTTAGGGCCAATCTTCTGTACTAATACTTAAGCAGGGTGAATAGCGTCAGAAGAAAAGCATAAGCTTTTTATTGTTTTTTTTTTATTCATCAATTTAAATGTAAGGAAAAAGGAAAATTGCTATACGTATATAACGGAGTAGGCATAGAGTTGTATCAAACACTTCTTCGTCACTCCACCTACCACTTACAACGTAGTGTAGGATATCCTGTCAAGACAGGACACAGGACACCAGTCCCGTATCTTACACATTTTTTTTCTGGGAAGGACAAGGCAAACGAGCGATCGGGTCACCTAATGGTAAGTGGTCACCGCCGAGGTACCAGAACGAGGAAATGAAAATAATGTTACTTAATACTTTCATTCCTGGAGTGGGAATCGAAACCACAATCTGTCGCGTTTACAGTTTCACTTTTGTGCCTCTGTACCACGACTGGTCTCCCTTTAAATATATATATTTTTAGCTTCACGCTGTATCTTGCACATAGCAGGGTAGGCAGAGGGAACCAGAGAACCTAGTGTTAAGACATTCTGTTCTCTTTTGACATTTCCGTTCGCCAATTTCCGCCAAATTGAGGCATAAGTATAATTAATATTTAGTATTTACATTTTTTCCCTCTGGTACCTTTACCTTGTGTAAAGCGCGGCGTTGAGTTCCGCCACTCAGTACGCAATGCCTATTAGCAATATTATAATTTATTCACAATTTACATATTTTTCATGCTATCCGTACCTAGTAAACCGGCTCAAGATATTTCGCCCATTAAAGCTTCGGAAAGTGGGCTCCGACCCTGGAATTTTACACCCCCTAGCTACCAGATTAAACTGTTTTTGAACTTCAATTACATTTTGGTTAATATTGTTTCGAGTGTTAATCTCCTTGATTTGGTATTTTAGTGTTTGTATATTGTTAGAGGACGGTAATGTAGAGGCAGGTGTAAATAATCTTTGGAGTGATTTTTTGTCGTTATTTGTTTATTATGTTACGATACGTATAGAAAATAAGTTTTATTCAATTCTGTACATGGGTTACATAGTTACAGTCAAATACAAAGCTGAGGTCACCGGTGCACCCCATGGTTCACAAATACAGAAAATGGCGCTATGGTAGAGGAAGGGTGAGGTCACCGGTGACTCCCATGTTTGACGTGTTAAATAATGCATAAAAAGTATAATAAATTAATAAAATAAATATTACCCACACTACCATGGTTTGATCGTGTTTATATAAAGTGACATATATGTCACTACACAATGCGTTATTAACGCATTTACAGGGACACTAGTTTAGTCAAATATTTGAGTTATTCGTAATAATTGTACTTTAAAGTCTTTTTTTTTCTTGTTAAAAATCTTAATTATTACTTTGAAAGATGTACATGTATATATTTGCATTATATATAATAAAATTGTAAGCAAAATCGTAGTAAAACACTAGTATCCTGTAGAGATACCCTACAAATTTATACGACGGAAATACCGGGCTCATAAGTAATTACCTGTCCTACATTAAACGGTCCTAAACAAACACCAGATCAGAGGTCCGTTTATATAAATAATTTAAATTCCCTTTCGGAAAATGACTTATATTTTTTCTATGTTATTTAGAATCTACTATATGTATAGGTATTTGTGTTGAAAAATATAATATTAGAGAGAAACTAGCCAAGAGGCATCGTTTTCCACTTTCTGCTCAAAATTGGGACTTAGTCTGTTAGGTGACAGAACTCAACGCATATGCATGATTTATAAATATTTCAATAATTAAATATGGCAGTACTCAACATGATAATAAGTGAAAAATCCGATTTAAAGCGAACGAAGTCGCGGGCACCGCTAGTAGTTTATATAGCGAAGGAGTGCAGAATGATAATATCTTTTTAAAAAAATGCATAAAAAATATTATATTAATAAAACCAGTGTCCCCGTCGACGCTTTTTTTTCCTTCATTTTTTTTTATGGATAACGGATGGCAAACGAGCAGAAGGATCACCTGATGGTAAATGGTTACCTTCGCCCATGAACATCTACAATACCCGAGATGTTGTAGATGCGTTGCCAACCTACAGAATACAGATGGAAGGGGAAGACAATGTAGTGGTCCGCTATCGGAACCATCACATTTTGGGGAAAGGATGGGTGGGAAAGCGGAAAACCTGGCGTTAAAAACGCGTTGTGTTTAGCAATGTATATGTCACTTTATATAAACATGGATGTCAAACCATGGTAGTGTGTAAAATTTATTTTATTAATTTAATATACTTTTTATGCATTATTTAAAAAATATATTAGCATTCAGCACTCCGTATCTATATAAACTATAAGTGTGCCAAGTTTCATGCTCCTCCGTCCGCGTAATTTTCGTAAAAAGGGATCCAAAGCTTTTGCTTCACGTATTTATATATAGATGTCGGTTAAAAGGCAAAAATATATAGGATAATCCTGTCAAATCGTAACATCAATCATGAGAATTTTTTGCTTCCCCCGTTAATTACTGCAGAAAGGGTTATTCTGCTACGGCTTTTGTTTTTTATTAAGGCTATATAATCTTCTATATATACATAAAACGCTTACGTTGAGTGACTGACGGATAACGTACTGGGCCTAGGTAGCTGAATTTTGGCATATAGGCTGGGGAGAGAGAGAGAGAGGGAGACTTAGACTCTTCTCAAAATTCGGTTTACAATTATACCTACTGAAGTCAGTCGTGGCGCAGAGGCACAAGCGTGCGACTGTAAACGTGACAGGTTGAGGATTTGATTTCCACTGCAAGAAATGAAAATATTACATAATATTAGTATTTTCATTTCCTCGCTCTGGATGGAAACTAGACAATCGCGACGTTGAATTCCACCACTCAGCACGCAATACCTCAATTCAGTGGGAAGTGGGGAACAGAAATTTTAAAAGATAACGAAGTCTCCTCGAGTCGAGGAGCATGAAACTTGGCACACTTACAGTTTATGTAGAGAAGGAGTGCAGAATGATAATATTAAACACACAACCATGGTTTGGCACATATACGTTGCTAGGTAACGCGTTGTTACGCGTCAACGGTGACACTAGTATCAATAAATGGGTCAAAATAGCCTTACAAGATTAACTAAGATAAATATAGTTGAAGCTTCACGCTGTATCCTGCATAGAGCAAGGTAGGCAGAGGGAACCCGAGATCCTAGTGTTAAGACACTCCATTCTCTTTAAACAATTCAATTCTCCACTTTCCACCGAATTGAGGCATTGCGTGCTGAGAGTGGCGGAACTCAACACCGCACTTTGCCTTGTATAGTTGAAGCTTGTTAAAAATATAAAGTCTACAGAAAACCCTTTTATAAAAATATGGTATATAAAATTGTAAAAAGCATTATTGGCAATATTTTTATAGGTAGTTGTTGAATGAAAAATTGCAAGCTATGATTAATGTGGTATGAATTGAGACGGTCTAGCGTATCCTGGTGAGTTAGAGAGTAGTACGATATTTCTGTTCGTTTTCAAATAAATTGAAACCATTCTGGTGTAGTTGTTATGTATTTGGACGCAGTAGTTGCGGGTTAAAATCCCATTACATTCTTTTTTTTTATTTCTAAATATGTAACACTTAAAAAATATTACAAATAACTTTTTTTACTTGTAATAGTGTCCCCGTTGACGCGTTAACAACGCTGTCTTTAGCAAAGTATATGTCACTTTATATAAACAAGTGTGTGTAACATTTATTTTGTTAATTTAATATACTTTTTATGTATTATTTAAAAATATATATATATTAGCATAAGCTCCTCTATATAAACTATAAGTGTGCCAAGTTTCATGCTCGTCCGTCCGCGTAATTTTCGTAAAAAGGGGTCCAAAGTTTTTGATTCACGTATTTATATATAAATGTTAATTATTGGTAATAATAAAATCCTTTTATATAATTTTCAAATGAAACTACATCAAATATTTGTAGGTATAATAAAATCTTCATTGAATCTAGTCACTCAATCGTGCAACTTATTGTGTCGAACAAAATATTGCTACAATTCTATTTAGGGTTGTCGAATACAAGATTTTAGGTATTTTTCTATTTGATTTTTTTTAATATTAATTATTTGAACAGAAAGGAGGAACTTAAGTTTGGTATAATTTTCTAACCCCACCCATAAACCCTCAAGGAAAAGTAGGTTCACCTTAATATACTACAGTCAGATAACTTTAGTATGAAGCTTAGACAAAGAAATCACAAAGCGTATAGTATATACGGGCACATACATAGAAAGGAATCTAGAAGGTAAGATAATCAGAGCGTCACGCCATTTGTCGTGACGGCAAACCAGCCGATTTTACTACCGAGACACGCCAATAGATGTTTCTTTTTCTTTTTTTTTAGCATCCCGCACATATCAGGGTAGGCAGATGGGACTTGAGAACCTAGTGTCAAGACACTCCGTTCTCATTTAACATTTTTTTTAACTTTCCGCCGAATTGAGGCATTGCGCACTGAGTGGTGGAATTTAACGCCGCGCTTTGCCTTATTAACAGAACGAGGAAATGAAAATACTACATATTATTTAATATTTTCATTTCCAGGAGTGGAAACTAAATCGAATCCACAACCTGTCGCGTTTACAATTACACGCTTGTGCCTCTGCGTCACTACAGTCCTCATTTAACATGAAAAAAATATTTTATTTATTATTTTTTTTCCTGTCGTGGCTCAGAGGCACAAGCGTGCGACTGTAAACGGAGGTTGTGGGTTCGATTCCCGCTCCAGGAAATGTAAAATTAAGAATTTTCATTTCTTGGGTTTGGTAACAAGGCAAAGCGCAGCGTTGAATTCCGCCACTCAACACGCAATGCCTCAATTCGGCGGAATGTGGGGAACGGAATTGTTGAAAGAGAATGGAGTATCTTAGCACTAGGTTCTCTGGTTCCCTCTGCCTACCTCGCTATATGCGGGATACAGCGTGAAGTTAAAAAAAAGAAAAATAATAATAGTACTTATACTCTCGTAGCAACCCTGAACAAAGGCGTCAAAGCCGTAACAATTGTCTCTCACAAATATTATTATTATATTGTCTCTGTTTTTGTTCTATTCTTTCTTACAGAACAAATAGAAAATGTTCCAGTCAAAATAACCAAATGCGAATTCTTATAAAAATAAGATGATAATATCGACAAATAACCTCGTTTTGGACTAATTACGTGTTGGGTGGTGGAACTAAACGCCACTTTGACTTACCTGCTTGATAACAGATGATTTTAATATAATTGCCTGTCGTGGCGCAGAGGCACAAGCGTGCGACTGTAAACGCGACAGACACTCCAGAAAATGGTCTTTTTCATTTCCTGGATTCGGTAACATGGTAAAGCGCGGCGTTGAGTTCCGCCATTCAGCACGCAACGCCTCAATTTGGCGGAACGTGGGGAACGGAGTGTCTTAACATTAGGTTCCCTCAACCTACCCTGCTATATGCGGGATACAGCGTGATAGCTTCACGCTGTATCCCGCATAAGTGAATATTAAATGCAAGCTTACATAAATACAATTTTCCTTTAAGGTCATTTTATTTAAAGTTACTTTTCTTATGTGTTAAAATTTTAATTATTGATCGAGACACACACACACACACACAATAAAAAAGCCCGCGTTTAAATCCAATTAGTAAATAGCAACGGAAACGTTTTTCTTTAGGTTTTTAGCTTTAAGGCTTCAGCGCTAAATTTGTAATTCGCCGGTTGAATAAAATATTTAAATGAAATTCAGTTTGGCATTACT
Organism: Philaethria dido; assembly: GCA_033558755.1. NCBI lineage: Eukaryota > Metazoa > Arthropoda > Insecta > Lepidoptera > Nymphalidae > Philaethria > Philaethria dido. The sequence continues at coordinate 253,847 of JAKGSA010000813.1, forward strand.
TTTGTTGGATAAGAGACTGTGTTTAAATTGAAATTTCAGATTTTATAGTGTTTCTAGTATATTTGGGCAAGATTCACGCTTTTTTCCACGTAGATAGTCAGAAAGAAGCTGGTATTTTTGCTTGAAATTGAATCATAACGTAGTTGAATGGTGGAACTCAACGCTGTGATTTGTTTTATAAGATTGAGGAAATGAAAATATTTTATAAATAATTCCTGTCGTGGCGCGAGGCACAAGCGTGCGTCTGTAAACGTGATAGGTTGGGGTTCCCACTCCAGGAAATGGAATTTTTCATTTCCTGGGTTTGGCAACCAAGCATAGGGCGGCATTGAGTTCCGCCACTCAGCACGCAATGCCCAAGTTGGCGGAAAGTGGAGAAGGGAGTGTCTTAACACAAGGTTCCCTGTGCTTATATGAGGGATTCAGCGTGAAGCTTTGTATGTATAATTCCTGTGTGTGAATTGTATTCGCAATCAATCGCTGTTATAGTCATACGCTGTAAGACGCATAGGGTAGTCAAAGGGAACATAGTGTCAAGATATTTCGTTCTTCACTTTTCGCTAGAAATCGAGACATTATCTGTTGAGTGGAGGACCTTAACGCCGGTACTTGTTCTATAAGAGAATTACATGATTTAAATAATTTTCCTGGGTGAGAATTGAATTCGCAACCTAACGCGTTTATAATCGGACGTTGCTAGACGCATACGGTAATCAGAGAGATCTTGGCATCAAAATAGTGTTTTCTTCATTTTTCGTCAGAAATCGAGGCATTGTATGTTAAATAGCGGGACTCAACGCCGTATTTTGTCTTACGAGAGTGAGGAAATGAGAATAAATAAACCAAATTCAAAGTCAAATAATTTTATTCAAAATAAGAAGCAACATGCTTCATTTTTTGAACATCAAATAATTTACCACCGGTTCACTAAATTTAATGCCTAAGACCTGAGAAGAACCGGTGCAAGAAACTCAGCGGGACTTTTTTTTTCATTTATCAATGCTTTACAATTATTTATTAGTCACAATAATACCTTTGAAATAGGCTGGAGCGAGTATTTCATTTCCAAGGCATGTTATCCTTACTTACTCGTATATTATAAATGCGAAAGTAACTCTGTCTGTCTGTCTGTTACGCTTTCACGCCTAAGCCACTGAACCGATTTTGATGAAATTCGGTATGAAGGTAGAACTGAACTTGGGAAAGGACATAGGCTATTTTTTATTGCGAAAAAATTTTAATAATTTTTTTTTTTATTTTATATAAAAAAAAATTGACAAATAGTCTAGACCTTGGGAAAGACTATAGGCTACTCCTTATACGTCGCGCGATATAACCGAATTCCATGCGGGCGAAGCCGCGGGCGGAAAACTAGTCATTTATAAAAACCCTCAGTGAGATTGGAATTCGCTATCAATATCTTTTACAGTCAAACTGTCCTATTCCACGATTTCCTAATCATGTTACTTTTTAGTCATTAAAATTCACAAAATGTCTAATAAACAAATATGTATCTATTCGTTAACTTGCACCCCTTTTTGTCGCATGTAATTATAGGACCCTCTTCAAAGGATTACATTATGGTTTTTCTGCCCTATTTAAACGCGTTTAATAGCTTCATAGTATGAGAATGTGTGACTTTTCATCTTATGGCTTAGTTTATGCACGATTTCTGTTTTATACTACTTTTGTTCTTAATTAAAAAAGACAGGGGGTGACGTCGAAAGACCGGAAAAAAGAAGATATATTTGTAATAAAATTAGAAGACAATAAAGAATGTGGGCGTCGACAGACAATGCCACAATTCGGTGGAAAGTGGGGAACGGAAATCTTAAGAGAACTGAGTGTCTTAACACTAGATTCCCACGTTCCCTCTGCCTTACCTGCTATGTGCGGGATACAATGTGAAGTTGAAAAAAAAAAACAGAAAGTAAAAAAGCTAAATTGGCGATGGACTGGATACATGACATTTTTTTAAAAATGTTCATGACATGGTCTGTTGAGTGGTAAAGTTCTATGCTAAGCATAATATACAGAGAAATAAAAATAATTCTAAATATTATAATCTTCTGATCTGGGATCAAGCCCAAGACCATATTGTTAAAAGTTAGACATTTTCCACTGGTCGTCTAGGTATTTTAAAGATATTTTCTTTTTTAATACGTTTTATAGTATCCTTTAGACGCCTATCGTGGCACAAAGGCACAAGCGTGCGACTGTAAACGCGACAGGTTGTGGGTTCGATTCCCACTCCAGAAAATATAAAGTTTAGTATTTTCATTTCCTGGGTTTGGTAACAAGGCAAAGTGCGGCGTTGAGTTCCGCCACTCAGCACGCAATGCCTCAATTCGATGGAAAGCGGGGAACGTGAACTACCATAGTTTGACATCCATGTTTATATAAAATGATATATACATACATTTCTAAAGACAACGCGTTGTTAGCACGTCACCGGGGCCACTAGTCATGGAAAGGATATATATCGTCAAATTCAGCCGAAACATGGAAAACGGAGAGTCGGAACACTAGTTTCTCTCTATTTACTCTTTTATTTTTAAATAGGTATACATTATCACAAAATCTAACGGTGTCAAAACATTATCATGGCAAATGATATACGTATTACAACGTTGTTTGTTCATATTAACTATTCATAATGTGTCATTATATGTAATGAATAATAGATTAGCCTTTATGTTATGTTTCGTCATAAGCCTAGTTTAAATATGTGTTGGTAAACATCTTGGAGTGATATGTAGCTTTGGTGGACAGAATTTAGTGTTAAGACACTCCGTTTTTGCTTTCTGATGTCGAGGCTTTGTGCATTGTAGAAGGATCATGGTGATCCTTCTGCAAGTCATCAAGGCTGCGGGTGCTATGGAAGAACCCCGCACCATGAAGGTCAATGTGGCTCACAATAGGCGGGTCGTCCACCGAGGCGTCGTCGCGATTCTGCGGCGTTTAACGTAGGTGGAGAGAGTTTCCGCTGAGTTTTGGTGGGTAGTATCGGGCTGAGCCCCACAGTACTATCCGTCTGTAAGGCTAGGCTGTATATGCTTTACGCGTGGATGGTCTGCGTAAAATGCATTACCCAGCGACAAAAAAAAAACAAAATTTACGACGACGACTTACAGCTGCGTTTTTGTTACTATAGTGGGAAAATTAATATATTTCCCTGAGTGGGAGTCGAATTCTCAACTTATCTTGTTTACAGCTGGGATGGTGCTGCGACATGGTAGACTCAGACGGTAGAGAAAATGAATTGACTTTACTCTTCGTTTTCGTTCAAATAGTGATTTTTTTATGTATAACTGTTGAAACTAAATAATATAGAATATGACCAACTTTGTAAACAGTATTGTAATGATTTTTGTGTAGTTCCATTCCATTCCAGTTAAGATTTAACGAGGAGTTTATGAGTTATTCGTAATAATTCTACCATTTAGCGCATTTTAATTACAGCTGATTTTCTTTTTGTTAAAATTTTAACTCCGTAAGCTATATCCTGTATATATTTTACGGAGTGTGAAAGTTACGTAAAAACATATGAACAAAATGCATATGAAACACAAACATAATGAATCATCTAACTTGTACTCGTAGACAAGTAATTATAAGAGCAGCTATTCAGCTTAACCGAGACAGGCGTCAGGAAGTAGTTTAGTTCACAAGCGAGACATAATGAGATGAAGTCGCTACTAGCTTAGAAACATTACACTCACAGATGTCTATTAACTTTAACTGGTATTAAGTGTGGTCATTCGTAACTTGGATTGTTATTCGGGGCATTATATGTAAAAAAAAATATATATTTCAGTTTTACAATTTTCTTTAGTTATATGCGAAGTAATGAGACCAGCCTAGTAAGTTACTAGTATAATACTAGTACTTGTGTCAGGCTTTGTGCTTAAATTATTTTAAATCTTGCACTTTGATGAGACAAGGCCATCTATTTCATTTCAGTACCGGACTTCAAGGAAAACAGCTTCACGCCATCCGTATATGGTGGATATTCCTTATAGCGGTTGGAATCTACATTCTTTATTCGCACAGCAAAACTATGGAACTCATTGCCGGCTACTGTTTTTCCTAAGTCATACAATTTGGGGGTCTTCAAATCAAGAGTCAATAGGTTTTTTCCAGGCAAACGTGCATCATCGTAGACCGCATCAATGCTTACCAACAGGCTTGACACGGTCAAACGTTAGCCTATTAATCATTAAAAAAAAACATGGTGCGGCGTTGAGCTCCGTCGTTTAATATGCAATGTCTTAAATTCAGGCGAAATGAGGAGAACGGAGTGTTTTGATTCTGCGTTCTCTCTAAATAGTTATGTGAGAATAAAGAACTTGCAACAAATAATAGTGCAAGTAAGAGCTTATACGTACTGTCGACTAGTCGTCAGTAACTCGGCCGCCCGCGACTGTAACTTACTATAGTTTCAATGGGTGCTTACACACTTGGTCGTCAGTCCCCGTGAATCGCCCGAACAACTCGACGACTCGGCTTCCGGCGACCAATAGAAGCATGGTTTTAAATGGAAGCGTTCACACTTCGAGCAACTGTCGTAACGACCAAACACCACAATGACTTCTTTCGACACTAAAAAATGGAATCAATAAAGCTATTTGGAATTTTTCGATTGCCGAATATACTATTCGTAATAATATACTTGTAATTTCTGTCATTCGGCTAGTCTTCTGGTCTGAGTTTTGTTACTTTTTGGTGGCCGGCGACCGAGTTGTCGGCGACCGAGTTGTCGGCGACCGAGTTGTCGGCGACTAGTCGACAGTGCGTATAAGCTCTAAATATAAAATATTTCATTGCTAAAGTTTATATGAAGACAATATTTACAATAATGGATTAAAAAAACTTTAAATAATTAAATTACATACCACACTACCACGTATTTAACATACACTTTTGTGTAAGATGATGTACTCGTTGTTCAGGCAATGTGACTTTTATAATACGTGTAAATGGGACCTAATATGAACTAAACGCTAATAATGCAATCGCAACGAAAATCAATGAACCAGAAAGTCGGATGTAGAATTTTAAGCAAACCGTAAAAATGGCATCAAAACTAAAATTGTACAGTCTGATGAATATTTTTTTAAGCATATGGAAAACCAAGATCTAGGAGCTAGTTGTAGGATTTTGGCAGCATTTTTCAGAGAAACATAAAATACATGCTTTCTTTCTAATTTATTATAAACAATATTGTACAAAACTTTTCCGTGGAAAAATATAGATAGGCACTTTGGGTGAAATTTAAAAAAAAAACTAGTTAGGCAAGCCGGTATAGGATGTCTGATGATGTATATATATATAGGTCTATAATATGTCCGAGTTTGGTTTTTTCCAATATTTTCCTGGCGAGCTTCTTTTTAGGTCTCATATTTGTACTTTGAAAAGTTAGGCAAGCCGGTGGGAATCGAGTTATATGGACGCTTCGCCACTGCAACGGCCGTTTTATAAAAATATGACGAAAGTCATAAAGTTCACATATGCAAACTTGCGGACATCAACTAGTGTCAAAATGAAACACACATTTAACTACCGATAAATACTTTAACGATAATTACACAAAATTAACAATTAATTATTTATTTCACCACAAACCAAATGTATGGAGGTTGATTAAACGCTTTTTCTATGGCGAGTCAATTAAATTGCTACGTTTGCCTTCGGGGAGTGTAGGGTCCAAGTCATGGAAACTCAGCGGGTATAATTTTTAATTATTTTTTTTATAATATGACATAGAGTAGTAATAGTAGAGCTATGCTACTCTCCATTCTCCGTTTTATTTTTCATTAACTTAAAATGTGGAAATAACATTTGTAGTACTCTTTAAGCTGTGAAAGCCATAAATAATGTCGTACAGTAGTTTTGTTTCAAATATATAGGCAATCAAATAAACAATAAATATGGTTTTATATATTACGATACATACAATGCCTCAAATTCAGCGGAAAGTGGTAAACTGAATTGTTGAAAGAGAACGGAGTGTCTTAACACTAGGTTCTCAGGTTCCCTCTGCCTACCCTGCTTTATGCGGGATACAGCGTGCGATGTCATTAAGTGCAAAAGCAATCCAGTAATAAGTAACGCCGTCTGACGTCAAAGATCATAAAGTATCTTAACGTTCTGTCCCTATATTAGGGCCGCCATAAAACGTATTCCGTTTCTCAGTTACTCAGTAAGCTTAGTTCGCTAGATCGTTTGACCTAAACTGGTGATCTGGTGATTTTGTTCAAAAATCACTTTAATTATAATAGAAATTGGTATATTTAATTATTTAATATAAATTTTGAATGTATTTGTAGTACGTATTATAAGGAAATACTTTGGACCTCTTTCGGTTAAATAATGCACTGGAAAGTATATAAAATTTGGCGTGAAAGAAAGTGAAGTGTAGTAAGTCAATATTTCTCACAATGATTTCTTAGAAATGCATTAAAATGAAGTAATAACTATTACACACTATGTGTTTAACACTTTGATATACATAGACATAAATAAAGCCATTTTTTTTTGTATATTTTTATAACTTCACGCTGTATCCCGCATATAGCAGGGAAGGCAGAGAGGAACCTGAGAATCTAGTCTTAAGACACTCCGTTCTCTTACAACAATTCCGTTCCCCACTTTCCGCCGAAGAGGCATTGCGTGCTGAGTGGCGAAACTCAACGCCGCGCTTCGTCTTGTTACCAAACCCAGGAAATGAAAATACTAACATTTCCTGGAGTGGGACTCGAACCCGCAACCTGTCGCGTTTACAGTCGCACGCTTATGCGTCTGCGCCGCGACAGGCGTATTTCGTTTTTGTTATTTTTATATGTTTTTCGTAAATTCGCAACCAATAGCTTATATGAAAAGAAAAAAATAATTTTCCGCTTCAAGCTCTTAAATTACTCACTATAATTGATTATGAAATTTTAATGGTTGGTAGTGGAACTCCCAATCACTTAGCATTGTGTTTGTAGACTACTACACTCTATCTAACGCGAATAATAAAACTATATATGATTGAAAACAACTTCGATTCATGATTTTAAGTATCAAATTCATATAACGCGACAGGTTGTGGGTTCGATTCCCCCTCCAGGAAATAGAATTTTTCATTTCCTGGGTTTGGTAATAAGGCAAAGCGCGACTTTAAGTTCAGCCACTCAGCAAGCAATGCCTCAATTCGGCGGAATGTGGGGAACGGAGTGTGTTAACACTAGGTTCATATAGAAAACTTCCCTCGAATTGCAATTGCATTCGAACCCACAACCATCGTCAGTCAAACATACCTCCACTAAGCCATGATTGTGTTATATTTATATATGTATATATATATACACAATAAACATTCGTCTGTACGTTGATTGAACTTTCAATATTTAATGCATTTCCAATAGGATATGATTTATTGATACTGTTTCATTTACATATAATAGTACTAATTTCTATGTATAGCTTTTGCTTATTTGCTTAACCCTAGCCTCTATAATATACACTAATAACTATTAAATTATAGCCAAATATTTGTAAATTATTATTATTATTAGGTATAAGCGAGAATGTTCTAGTAAAAATGAAGAAGAGCTCAGGTAGTTTGGGCACGCCGAGAGGATGAGTGATGAAAGAATGTTGAGAAAGATATATGAAGCGAAGGTGAGTGGCAAGAGAGGTAGGGGGAGACCTCGGTTGACCTTCGAGAACACAGTATCAATGATATTGGAGGAAGGTCACGTAAAAAGTATGAGGACGCCCCGGAGGGCATGCATGAAGAGGTTAATGACTGTGGACGAGGCGAAAGGGGTATGCAGGGGCCGTAGCGTTTGGTGCTTCGTTCTCACTGACCTCCCCATTAGGGACAAAGCGGTTAGGTTATTATTATTTCTACGCTCTGGTAAGCACAAAGCGCGGCGTTAAATTCCGTCATTTAACACATAATGTCTCCAATACGTATGGAAAATATTTTAACACTACGTTCTCTCTGACTCTACTTTGCTGGATAAACCGTGAAGTTGAACTTTATAAATTATCTTATATTAGCTTATAGTAGGGGGAGAGGGAAGAGGGTGCTCAGTCTCTGCGAAATGCAAGCACTACGTGGCTGCTTGAGAGGATACCAACAAACGCAGGAGTGTCCTGTCCTGCGGAACTCGGACCTCGGCTTGCGGGGCGTTTGCGATCGTAATGACGTCACTCATGTAATGTCTCTAAAAGAATATACATGTAGAAGATAACGTCTGACGTAGCGCAGAGGTAGAAGCGTACGACTGTAAACACGACAGGCTGTGGGTTCGATTCCCACTCAAGGAAATGGAATTTTTAATTTCCTGAGTTTGGTAAAAAGGCAAAGCGTGGCGTTAAGTTCCGCCACTCAACAATTAATGCCTCAAATCGGCTGAAAGTGGGAACGGAGTGTCTTAATACTAGGTTCTCTCTGCCTACCCTACTATATGCGGGATACAGCGTGGAGCTATGTATGTATGTATGTATGTAGAAGATAAGTATATTTTTCTTAGCTTCGCGCTTTTTACCGCAAAGCAGGGTAGGCAAAAAGAACCTAATATCAAGACTCTCCACTCTACGCTTTCCCTTTGAATTCGAAATATAGCACAGCGTTTTTTTACCAGATCGGGAAAATGAAAAATAATTGAAATATAATCATTCCCCGATTGAGAATCGAACCCAAAACCATCGTATACAGTAAAACCAGTCCCACTGCACTACGGCCTTGAATATGTAAGTATAAATATCTAGAACTAAAGTAGATAAAATAAATAGACTGTAAGTAAAGTAAGTAGTGTCAGTCAAAAAGTAAAAATCATACCAATCAGACGCATTAAATCGCAGGTTTCATTTTATATATATATTTTAAACTCAAATAGCGAAGCTCGACTGACCAATTAAAAATAAATTACGTACAACCAAAGTTACTTAAGGGTTGTAGGATAAATATTATTATTTTTTCCACTTTAACGCTCTGTTCTCCACTTTTCACTCTATTTGGACACCTTTTGTATTGACTGTCGGAAATTCACACCTACCTACCTAACTTCACGCTTTATCCCTAGCGGGATAGCCAGAGAGAACGGAGCGCCAAACGCTACGGTCCCTGCATACCTCTTTCGCTTCGTCCACAGTCATTAACCTCTTCATGCATGCCCTCGGGGGGAGCAACATTAAGTTTAAATATAATCATTACTTGGAGTAAAAATCGAATCCACAACTAATTGCACTTACAGTCAGACTCACAGAGTCACTTAACACGCAATGTCACGAATTCGGGCGGAAGTGGAGTGTCTTGCCACTAGCTTCTCTCTCGCTACCCTGCTATGCCGAATAAAGTGTAAAGCTGTTTTTTTTTCTAAAAATGGTCTTAAAATTACACGCAAGGTTAAATTTTCAATATTTTTCTTTATAAACCACTATACAATACCACTGAGCCATATGTCAGTTTAATAAAACTGCACACATGACAACCCTACCAATATCAAGTGCTACATAAAATTCAACGTAAAATATGCCGTTATGAAATTCTCACGTCCTGATTTTAAAAGATTCGTTCATATGTAGCCATAGCTATAGTCATAGTGGAAATGGGTCCGTAGTCGCGGTGATCGTAGGTTCAATGCTTGGCATTTTCTAAGCCTACACACTTTTTGCTGTATAGCAAAAACTTAATTTTCCGTTTTCAGTCCGAATTTGGCATATTAAGTGTTGAGTAGCGGAACTCAACGCCGCGATTTGTCTTATCAGAGTAGAGAAATAAAATTTAATGTGCGACTGTAAACGCGACAGGTTGCGGGTTCGGTTCCCACTCCAGGAAATGGAATTTTTCTGGGTTTGGTAACAAGGCAAAGCGCGGCGTTGAGTTCCGCTACTCAGCACTCAATGCCTCATTTCGGCGGAAAATGGGGAACGGAGTGTCTTAACACCAGGTTCTCTTCTCAGGTCGTCTGCCTACCCTGCTATCCTAAAAAAAATTGAAAGAAGCCTCTTGTTGAAAAAGAATATTATTGTAATATTACCAATCATTGAGACCATCTTAACACAGTGGGATAACATCTGACTGTAGACGCGATTGGTCGTGGGTTGTATTCCCGCTTGACGCAAAATTTATATTAAAATTGTATCCATTTCCCGGCTCTAATAATAAAAAACGCGGTGTTGAGTTCCGCCACTCAACACATAATGTCTTGAATTATGCTGGTTCCTGGGTTTGGTAACAAGGCAAAGCGCGGCGTTGAGTTCCGCCACGCAGCACGCAATGCCTCAATTCCGCGGAAAGTGGGGAAAGGAGTGTCTTAACACTAGGTTCCCTTTGCCTACCCTGCTATATGCGGGATACAGCGTGAAGCTATGTATATGGGTAATTAATTCCGCAAATAAAGAACAGAATGTCTTAATACTATGTAAACTGGTATACAGGATAAAGCGTGAAGCTGTCATATTGATAAATTGCCACTGTACTGATAACGACTCCGTGGCGCAACGGTAGCGCGTCTGACTCCAGATCAGAAGGTTGCGTGTTCAAATCACGTCGGGGTCAAAATGTTACATTTTTGTTTTTTTTTTTATTATGGTAATGATATATATATATTTAATTCTATTTATATTATAAATGCGAAAGTTTGCGAGGATGGAGGTTGATTATCCTTTCAAGTGAAAATTACTGAACGGATCTAGATGAAACTCTACAGTATACATCAGAATAACACATGAGCTATGATTTATGAAGTTATTGAGGTCTTAACCGATTTCGAAAAAAGGAGGCGGTCAATTCTGTGTGGTACCGCATAACTTTTTATCGGGTAAACCAATTTTTTATATGATAGCTAGTGCTACAGATTGATGATAAATAGCTTTAAAGTTTTTTTTTTAATTTCTGCTAATCTCGTTATATAAAGTACGGCGTTGAGTTCCGAAATTCAACACACTATAACTCAAAATTGAGCGGAAAATATAATAAAGTGTTCACCCACTACTTTCTAATATAAACATACATACATAGCTTCAAGCTGTAATGAAATGTAATGTCTAGATTCTTTCTGACCATGTCATACCAATCGCGTATTAAATCTTAAAATCGCGAAATTTGATTCACCCAGTCAAAAGTTACACATAAAAAATACAATCGAATTGACCTCCTTTTTTGAAGTTGATTAAAAATAGACATACATACATACATAGCTTCGCGCTGTATTCCGCATACAGCAGGGGAACTCAACGCCGCGTTCTGCCTTGTTACCAAACCCTGGAAATGAAAATACTAAACATTTCCTGGAGTGAAAATCGAACCCACAACCTGTCGCGTTTACAGTCGCACCTTTGTGCCTCTGTGCCACGACATGAGTTAGCTATTAGTGTAAGCTTGATAATAAAACAATGTACTTATATTTAAGAATTTTCATACAAATACCATTTTTTAATGATATAAAAGTAACAATTCAGTGGAGCTAAGCCAGTGGATGAAATCTGTACGCGGCAAATGAGAGTTTCATGACAAGAGCCTGTGTGTCAGACGCTAAATAAGTATAGAAAGAAATTTTGTAACGAAAATGCGTCACGATATTTAAGATTTTAGTAAGAAAAAAATCGATTTCTAATAAAATGCACTAAAAAGTAATGTTATTAACTGAATGAATAACTCATAAATTACGTAGCTATTTGTAGCTCCGTCCTCCACTTCCCGCCGTCACGGAAAGGACGAGGCGAAAGAGGTATGCAGGGACCGTAGCGTTTGGCGCTCCGTTCTCTCTGACTACCCTGTCAGGGATAAAGCGTGAAGTTAGGTAGGTCATAAATTACTTGTCAGATAAAGACTAAATAAAATGTGACCATTTCAAAAGCACTAGCTATCATATAAAAAAAGAATAATCGAAATTGGTTCATCCAGTAAAAATTTATGCGATAACACGCATAAAAAAGCTAGAAGCAACCTTAAAAACGTATAGGTTTAAGTCGGTGAGTGAATGAAATAGGAAATACATTGCACAGTATTTTATATTCTCTTTCTTCTGTTTTGCGGCGTTGAGTTCTGCCACTTAGCACGCAAAGCCTCGATTCAGCGGAAAGTGGGGAACGGAGTGTCTTTACACTAGGTTCCCTCTGCCTACCCTGCTATATGCGGGATACAGCGTGAAGCTATGTATGTATGTTATGTATGTACCTCGGCAAAGATCGAAGTATTTTGTCAGTATGTTCTTTCTGCTTATCCTATTATGCTAGATAGAACGGATAGCTAAAAAAAAAATATGATATTCGTCGTTAACTATTCACTTTCTGTCAGTAAATGGTTAGATGGCATAATTTAATGCTAAGTTATAAATAATTAAATCGGAAATATTTGGTAACATATTTATCAGTATTTAATATATTAATTTCCTCGCTCTGGTAACAAGGCAAAGGCGCGGCGTTGAGTTCCGCCACTTAGCAATTCAGTAAAAAGGGGGGGAATGAAATCTTAAAGAACGGAGTGTCCTAACTCAGGATACCTCTGCCTACTCTGCTAAGTTCGGGATACAGTGTGAAGCTAAAGAATCTAATTAAAATCAAATGGAATATTTCATTCCTAAGGCTATATCGACTCCGTGGCGCAACGGTAGCGCGTCTGACTCCAGATCAGAAGGTTGCGTGTTCAAATCACGTCGGGGTCAAAATGATACATTTTTGTTTTTTTTTTGTTCAGTAAAAAAAATTATTATTAAAATCGTTTACTTTGGAACATACTGTATATAACTATAGTGGTATTGAAGGAGAAATTTAGTATGTAGTGTATATTTTTTATTAAGTAAAATATATATTTTTCCGATTTTTACACAATATTTTTAATTGTGTATTTATATTAAAAAAAAAACAGTATTTGCTAAGTTAGGTTTGATTTGTTTGTGTACAACTCTAGATAAGTTGTACGAGTAGACATTTTTAATTCCACCATAACTTCTAAAATAATAAAGACTAAAACATACCGCCTGTCGTGGCGCAGAAGCGACTTCGCGACTGTAAACGCGACAGGTTATGGGTTCGATTCCCACTCCAGGAAATAGAATTGTTCATTTCCTGTGTTTGGTAACAAGGCAAAGCGCGGCGTTGAGTTCCGCCGCTTAGCACGCAATGCCTCAATTCAGTGGAAAATGGGCAACGGAGTGTCTTAGCACTAGGTTCCTTCTGCCTATCCTGCTATATGCAAGATACAGCGTGAAGCTATGTATGTATGTACTAAAACATAATAAGCGGAGTGTTTTGTCTCTAGGTTCTCTCTGATTGTAATATCAAGTGAAGCTGCAATTTTAACATAATAAGTAGAAAAAAAAGCCCATTCCATACATCTTTCTTATATTTTCGCTGTGACCGCAACGAAGCATTATTAAAACATTAGTAGCAAGAGAAATGTATTTTTGACTCGCGGAGATGTTTACACATCCACATTACACGTCTTCTTTATTCTTATCTCTTTCTAGTTAACACTAGCTGACAGCCGCAACTTTGTCTATATGGTCTACATACATAGCTTCACGCTTCATCCCGCATATAGCAGGGTAGGCAGAGGGAACCTAGTGTTAAGACACTCCGTTCCCCACTATCCGCCTAATTGAGGTATTGCGTGCTGAGTGGCGGAACTCAACGCCGAACCTATGTGGTCTACAAAAGCTAAAATATTTTTTTTCCCGTTTTCGTGGGAGTTTCAGGAAATTCTCTCATAGTGCTTTCCTACACTCCCCAAGGAGGCAAACATGCCAAATTTCAGCTTTCTATGTGCAGTAGTTTCGCTTGTACGTTGTATATAAGTCACACAGTAGCACAAGCGTTATATAAGTATAGGGCATATCTATACATAGAGATTTTGTTAAATCAGATAAAAGTAATAGGTAGTAGGTAGGAGGTTCATCCTCCGACTGGCTCGCGACCACTATCATGTCAAAGACGAACCGCCAAATATCTTATGATGTGTTCCGGTTCGATGGCATGTAAGCCAGATACCCTTTCCCACCCATCCTTTCCCCAAAATGTGGTGGTTCCGAGAACGGACTACTACATTGTCCCCCCTTCCATCAGTATCCTCTAGGTTGGCAACGCATCTACATCTCTGGTGTTGTAGATGTTCATGGGCGAAGGTATCCACTTACCATCAGGTGGTCCTTCTGCTCGTTTGCCATCTGTTATCCATAAAAAAAAAAAAAAAAATCACCAATAGTTTTGCCTATTCGTTATTACTCAGTAACATAAGTTTCACTTTCCTTTTAAACAAGAGAGGTAGAGTAACTTAATGTTCACGCTTTGTCTTACTAGAAAAAATGACGATAGTTAAAATCTAAACTACGAGTATATCCTAGATATCTCTAGTAAAGATCGAACCCACTATCAATTATGCTTTCAGTCAGACACTGTGCCGTGCCCACTGTGCCATATCCCATAGCCCCATTCTTATCTATATTTTTACTCTCATTCCCCTGCTTCAGTAAGAACGAACGCAACACAAGTCTTTATGAAAAACGAAAAACAGAGAGTCTTGACACTAACCTCTCTCTGACCACCGTGTTATGTGGAATAAAACGTGAAGCTAAAGTAAAGTAAAAATATATTTGTCCAATATCAAAATATGTTTCATTTCATACAAACGCGTAGATAGTGTAGATATTCGTAGCAATCAATTGGATCTCGTAGCGTCTGATAAACGATATCGCCGTCGAAAATGAGTAGCTTGATCGTTACAATGTATGGAGCTGTAGACTGTAGCTCACGATAACATAGATAGGATAGACGCTTGTGTATGATAAAATATTATTTTTAAAATATTAAAAATTATAAAAAACAACATTTTGTTGGTAAAAAGTATACGAAAATCCAATTTATAGGCTAAGTTATTGAAACTACACAAATTATTAAGTTATTTTTTTCATATAGCAAGATAGGCATTGAGAACGTGGGGAATGATTATAGCTTAAATATTTTAAATTATTTTATTAATTATTTTAGGCGGAATGTTGAAAATGGAGAGTCCTGACACTAGGTTATATCTGGCTACTCAGCTGTATAATAAATTACGTGTCGTGTAGCGAAGTCAGTGCTTTTGTGCATAAGTTTGCTTTTATGTGGTGAACTTAATGATCATTCAGGTGACATTTTCCATATAGCAGAGTAGGCAGAATGAACAAAAGGTAAGAAAACTCCATTTTCTAAGTACTTTCCAAAATCGACAGAATGCATGCTATGTGGTAGAGCATAGCACCGAGCTTTGTCTTACCAGATGGAGCAAATGGCAATAACTTGAATACAATTTCCTTCTTCGAAATAAAAATAACTTCTTAAGTTTAACAATAATTCTCACAAAGCAATATAATTCACTCAAAGAGAACCTAATTTCAAGACACTACGTCCCTTAACTTCCTCCCGAATTCGACATTATGTGATGAGCAGCGTAACTCAACGCCACATTTTTTCTAACAGAAAATATATAGTTGAATGTAATCCCAGGATCATAAAATACGAAAATATAGAAAATTTAAGAAATATCGAACTCACAACCGATCATGTTTATAAGACAATCCCACTACGATACGACAGCCTAGTTTTTTTTTTAGCTTCACGCTGTATCCCGCATATAGCAGGGTACGCAGGTGTAACCGGAGAACCTAGTGTTAAGACACTCCATTTTCTTTCAACGTTTCCATTCCCCACTTTCCGCCAAATTGAGGTATTGCGTGCTGAGCAGCGGAACTCAATGACGCGCTTTGCCTTGTTACCAAGCCCAGGAAATGAAGATACTAAACTTTTACATTTCCTGGAATGGGATTCGAACCCACAACCGCGTTAACAGCGTGTGTGCGTTATTAAATTGAATCTAAATAAAACAATTTCCAGCACAAAAAGCGTTCCGCTCTATACAATTCCTAGGTCACAATTTAAGGGCGTATAAAGTGAAGTCGCGCGTATAACGTCCCTACACGCAACCGACTGGAATAACTGCGATGCACTTCACTATGATTGGCTTATTGAAAATTTAGATACCTTTTTTTCTATTATATATTCTCTTTTTTGTTAGCTATATGCTTTACCCTACTACCTAGTGTCTAGACATACTGTTTAACGCTTTTCAATTGAATTGGGACATTGCGTATTGAGTGGCGGAACTCAACTCCATGTTTTGGCGTACTAGAATAGATACTTACTTACTTAGCTCTACGCTTTGACTCTAGCGGGGTAGTCAGAGAGAACGGAGCGCCAAACGCTACGGTCCCTGCATATCTCTTTCGCCTCGTCCACAGTCGTTAACTTTGCCATACATACTTTCTGAGGCGTTTTTAAACCATTTATGTGGCCTTCTTCTAATATTGTTAACATAGTTTAGTTTTAGAATATCAAGCAAAGTTTCTCTCTACATCACTGACGCCTCCATATACTTTTCATTACCATTCTTTTATCACTCATCCTCTTAATCTATTCAATACCTATAGTTTCAACATGATTTTTCTGAGGCTAGATATGAACATATTACCATGTGAACCTAAGCTTAAGTTACCACTAAACACTAGTGTCAATAAAGCAGCTTATAAAGCAAGCTCGTTACAATATCCGGCGGAAGTCCGATATAGCGATGTCCGATACACCACTTCCGGTAGACTAAGTCATATGCCTGTAGCCTTCATGTATATATTCTAGCGCTTATGTGGCATGGTGAGAAAGTGACTATAAACGATGTTTGCGAGTTCGATTTAAGTTCGGGAATGGTTTTTTCAGCTCACCTTATTCCGTTCGATTCCCACTCCAGGAAATGAAATATTTTCATTTTCTCGCTCTGTTAACAAGGCAAAGCGCGGCGTTGAGTTCCGCCACTTAGCACGCAATGCCTCAATTCAGTAAAAAGTGGGGAACGAAATCTTAAAAGAACGGAATGTCTTAACACTAGGTTCTCAGGATCCCTCTGCCTACTCTGCTATATGCGGGATAGTATGAAGCTATTATAAATAATCTAATTAAAATGAAATGGAATATTTCATTCCTAAGGCTATATCGACTCCGTGGCGCAACGGTAGCGCGTCTGACTCCAGATCAGAAGGTTGCGTGTTCAAATCACGTCGGGGTCAAAAAACTACAGTTTTGTTTTTTTTTTTGTTTATTAAAGAAAATAATTATTAAAATCGTCTACTTTGGAACAAACTGTATATAACTTTAGTGGTACTGAAGGAGGAATTTAGGTTTCATCTGCGTACCCTGCTATATGCGGGATAGAGCGTGAAGCTAAAAAAAAAAATAAACTAGGCTGTCGTGTCGTAGTGGGACTGTCTTGTAAACATGATCGGTTGTGAGTTCGGTACTTCTTAGATTTTCTATATTTTCGTATTTTATGATCCAGGGATTATATTTCCGCCGTCCGCGTAATTTTCGTAGAAAGGGGTACAAAGCTTTTGCTTCAGATATTTATATATATGAAATATTCAGATATTTCAGATATTTATATATAGATATTGTTTTGCTTAGATATAGTTTTCACGTTATATGTCTGGAACAATTACCTCTAAATCTCTTTTACGGATTTATATGAAAAATCTCGTATTTTCTTAAATCTTTCAATAAAATTCAAAAGCATCGTCTAAAAGTCCAGTGGTCGTAAAACTTATCGATTTCACTTTTAAAACAAAAGAACAGAGTTCAACGCCCGTCTGAGGACTTTTCTAAGCGTCTGCTTTAATTTCATTACTTTAACATTTAGTGACATTTTTGTTTTATAGAAATACACCATTTTTTATTTTGAAAGAGATTTTAAGTTTAATTTGCTATTTATAAAGAATAATTATTTTTAATTGGCTCAACGGGGCGTTAAGCTCCGTCGTTCATTACATTAAGTTTTGAGGTTACGCGAAAAGTACATTTCTGCTTACCTTACTAGTATAATGCTTCCAGAAGCATAGTGCTAATAAGATATTTTACTATACATTAAAAATATTAGTAGATCGGTGGCGGAACTAAACGCCGTACTTATCCAACCCTCCAAATACGTATATTACACATACCTTCTCAGTACCTGAAGAGTAAGAATAGGTTATCAATGGCTCAACGTTGTTTGATTATAATTACGATCAGTTATGTGTTCGGTTCCCACTCGGGGCAATATGTATATTTTTTTAACTTCACGCTGTATCCCGTATATAGCAGGGTAAGCAGAGGAAACCTGAGAACCTAGTGTTAAGATACTCAGTTCTCTTCAATTCCGTTCCCCACTTTCTGCCAGATTGAGGCATTGCGTGCTGAGTGGCGGAACTCAACCCTGCATTTTGCCTTGTTACCAGACCCAGAGAATGAAATAATATGCGCAATAACTATATTTAAATAATTTTCATTTCTCTGATTTTATAAGGCAAAGCGCGACGTTAAGTTCCGCAATTAACACGTAAAGTCAATTCATTCGAAAAGGGAAGAACGGAGTATCTTAACACTAGATTATCTTAGCTACCATGTTTTGACAAAGCTTGAAGACGCCTCCCCCAAGAGAATCGAACTCACGACCACCGCTCTTAAACCACAATTACATCACAATAAACTCATAAATTTAAATAACTGAAGCGATATTATAAATTTAAATTAAATTTATACAAACACTTCAACTTAATTGTAGTAATTAAATGAAGTCATGCGTAGTAACGTTAAAGTCATTTTAAAGAGGAAACGTCATTAACGGTGTCGCGTTCACTATTTATAGGGTTTTATATGCGTTTATATATATTTATAAGTATGGAGCTTCACCCTTTATACCATATAGGGAGAACCTAGTGACAAGACACTCCGTTGGCTGTTTTTACTAGAATTGCGAGACACTGCGTGCTGAGTGGTGGAAATTCAGGGCGTGCTTTGTCTTACCAGAGCGGCGAAATGAAAGAAATACATATATAATCTTGCCTCCCTAAATGAGAATCAAACACACAACCTGTTGTATTTGTTTTACCAGAAACACAGGGGATATCAAAATAAACTAAATCCCCCTAATGTGAAATAAACATATAACCATTGAGTTTAATCAGGCATTTGCCCACAGCGCCATGAAGGTAACAAATAAATAACCAGTACCTAAACGTTGAGAATTAAATTGAAATTATACAAAAAGCGTTTTGCTCTGTTACGACAAAACGCGGCGTTGAGTTCCACCACTCAACCCGCAATATTTCAATATGGGCAAAAGCTGGACGACGAAGTCTCTTGAAAAAAAATATACTTAAACATAAGAAAACTATTGGTTACTAGTTCCATCTGGCTGTATCCCGCGGCCCCGTTTCCA
Organism: Philaethria dido; assembly: GCA_033558755.1. Lineage (NCBI taxonomy): Eukaryota > Metazoa > Arthropoda > Insecta > Lepidoptera > Nymphalidae > Philaethria > Philaethria dido. The sequence continues at coordinate 273,123 of JAKGSA010000813.1, forward strand.
TATTCCCTACACTCCCCAAGGAAGGCTCCTTTGCCAAACATGCCAAATTTCAGATTTCTACAGCCAATAGTTTCGCCTGTACATATATGTTGTCTGTTAGTCACTCACTAACGCAAGTATTTATATACCTTGATAAAATAAATTCTATATGAAATTGAACCCCAAATTACTTGAGCAATATACAAAATCCTACTTAATTACCTATCTTAAATGCAACATTGTAGGTCATAAATAAATAATCGCAGTCTGTTCTGCGCGACTGTGCCGCTAATGATATTTCCTGTTGAGATGAAATGGATGGTATTATGCGATATGTAGCAATTAATTTTATTTAAATATATATTTTCTAAAGGAACCTAGTGTCAGGATATTCCGTTCTTCACTTTCCGCCCATATTCGGCCCATTACGTGCATAGTGGCGGCGCGTGCGTTTTGTTTTAACAGAGCGGAGAACTGAATAGGTTTTTAAATAAAATCATACCCTTACTAGACTTACTGGAATGGAGGTGGTTGTGGGTTCGAACCCACAACCACCTCCATTCCAGCCTTAGAAATTATTATTTTTTAAATTAAATTTGCCACAACACTGTGGTAGTTTCCCCACTCCTCAAGGGTAACGAACAATTGTGCTCTTAACACGCAGTATCCTGAATTAAAAAAAAAATATGAAAATCATTTTCAGATTAAACTATTGTCGTTCAGTTGAGTAATAAATAATGACTGTTCACTTGGTAATATATTAGTCTATATATATCTTATATTGAAAAGATATTTAGGTTATAATTAGGTTTCCTCTCTCTAAACTTTTTTCTGTATTCTTTTTCTTATTATATATTCTTCTTCAATTAAGTGATCATCGTCGCCCAAGATCACCCGTAACACACGTCTAACTCCAACAGCTCCACCCTTTATTATACCAAGTGGTATAAAAACGCTTTTTTATACCAAGTGGTATAAAAAAGCGTGGAGCTTAAAAAAATTGAACCCACAATTCCCTTATTAAATCAACTTTTTCAACAAAATCGATTAAAATGACTCCTTACGGATGAAAACCGTCCACGACGCCGTCCGCTGAGTAGCAAATGAATTCACTCACTCGTGCATTCTTCGCTATTATTTAATAGCACTTTTGAAATTGTCTCACTTTTATTCTTTTAACTATGAATTTTTACTAAAATTGCTAGTGGCGGTACTCATTATAGTTTCATAAAAATTAAGTGGTTAAAGGAAGAAAACCTCCATAGAGAACGTAGTGTCAATACACTCCGTTATTCATTTTCCGTCAATTTAGTGACATTGCGTGTTATAACGCCTGTCGCCTGTCGTGGCGCAGAGGCACAAGCGTGCGACTATAAACGCGACAGGTTGTGGGTTCGATTCCATCTCCAAGAAATTGAATTTTTCATTTCCTGGGTTTGGTAACAAGGCAAAACGCGGCGTTGAGCTTTAAGTGCGCTACCGCATAACTTTTTGGGTAAATGGGTATTTGGGTAAATCAATTCTGATGATTATTTTTTATACGATAGCTAGTGCTTCTGGTGTGGTCCCATTTGAATTTAGTTAAGGTCTGACAAGTAGTTTTTGAGATATTCGTAATAATTCTACTTTTCAGTGCATTTTCTTAATTACAATAATATACTAGTACCAAATCTTTGAAATACACTAAACATACATAAAATATAGCTACATTTATCCAAATGAATAAATTATTTTGTGATTTTAACAGTTATTACTTTTATAATCTCGTACAGATGCCATCTCGTTTTATGCGCGACCTGGGACCGGATTTCTTTAACGACTCCCTGTATTTTGACATTTTTATTATTAATTAAATATATTAAAATATTGCCTAGAATCGTGTATAATTAAGGTTTTATTTATATACTATATTAATATTCAAAATTTCACTTCTTCGGTGATAAAAATGTACAGCGCGGCGTTGAGTTACGCCACTCAGCACACAATGCCTCAATTCGGCGAAAAATGGGGAACGGAGTGTCTTAACACTAGGTTCCCTCTGCCTATCCTGCTACGTGCGGGATACAGCGTGAAGCTATATGTTAAATATGCTAAATGTATCCCGCGACTTCGTTTGTGTAGACTATTAATCCCTGAAACTCCGTTTTCGTAGGAATTTCGGGAAATTTCTCTTAGTGCTCTCCTATACTCACCAAGGAGCCTACATGACAAAATTCATCTTTCTATGTGCTACTGCACATAGAAAGATGATTTTTGTCAGTAAGTAAGTTTCGTCTGTACGTTCTCATTCACGTGAATCAAAGATCATATAATAATATACACACACATGCAGTAAATGTGTGTTTTCATATATCTTGCTATGGTTTCGCTATGTTGTTGTTGTTTTTTTATACCACGACGGTGGCAACAAAGGCACGAGCACCTGATGGTAAGTGGTTACAAGTAGTGGCCTATGGACGCTTGCAACACCAGGGGCATCACTTACGCGTTGCCGACCCTTCTGAAGCCTATTTATTCCCCTTAGCAGCCCTCTGGAAAACCTCCGGCAGGGGAGATCATTCCACAATTGGAGAGTCCGGAAGAAAGTTCCTTTGAAATCCGGGCTTCTGTTCATATGCAATAATGTGTATATGTAGTTGTGCTTTATGTGATTTCATGTGTGTGCATTCTATGCGTTTAATCGATTTTTATAAATATATGGGACAAGTGCATTACTATAAAATGATATATATATATATATATATATATATATATATATAGAATTTTAAAATAATTTCAGTATAAAAATTCCATAGAAATTTTGTGCATATGGGTTTTTAATTTTTTTTTTTAACTTCACGCTTTGTAACCCGCATGTATAACAAAGGGGTAGGCAGAGAAACGGAACCTGAGTGTTAAGATTCTCTTTCAACAACTCCGTTCTTTTTCCGCCAGTGAGGCATTGCGTGTTGGGTGGCGGAACTCAACGCCGCGCTTTTGCACCTTGTTACTTAAACCCAAGAAATGAAAATACTAACGAAATTTTTATTTCCTGGAGTGTGAAAATCGAACCCTGAAAAATCTGTCGTGTTTACAGTCACTTTTGCTTGATTGCCTCCTGCGCCACGACAGGCGTTCTTAGTTTTTAATACTATTTAGATATTGTAATAAAACATTTTTAAGGCAAACCGATGGAAATCGGGTTATTAGGAGCTCATCGCAATTACCTGCTAGTATTATAAATGTGAAACTTTATGAGGATGGGCCGGATGTTGGTAACTTTTTCACGCAAAGCTGCTACAAAATTTTTGAAAGTACGATATGATGTCGCTTTGTCAGTGACCAGAGTAACAAGAAGAGAAAATAGCTTTTGTTGGGCGGTGGTAGAGGTTCGTCCTCCACGGCTAGCTCACGACCACTATCATGTCCAAGGAGACAGGAACCGTTCAAATATCCTAATGATAATGATTTCCGGTTCAGATGGCATGTAAGCCAGATTTTCCCCTTTTCCACACCATCCTTTCCCCAAAATGTGGTGGTTCTGATAGTGGACTACTACATTGTCCCCCTTCCATCGAGAAGTATCTCTGGGTTGGCAACGCATCTACAACATCTCTGGTGTTGTAGATGTCTATGAACTTGAGTAACTTACCATCAGGTGTGGTCCTTCTGCTCGTTTGCCGTCCGTTATCAATAAAAAAAAAAAAAAAAAAAAAAAAAAAAAAAAAAACTTCCAAGTGTATTCCTTTTAGTTTAGTTTATTTTTACTAACTTAAAAATGGAGGATGTCTCAATTCAGTTCAGTTCAGTTCTTTAGTACTTAAAAAGCCAATGTCACGTTGTATGGAGAGGAACACACCGAAGAGAGAGATGTCTCCCTAATTCTACCATAATTTTTTTGTCTGTTATGCGCCATAGCTTTCACTGGGAGAATCAGGCTTTGATGTTTTTTTTTCTTTTATAATGGCTGAATTAAGCCGATGTGGCCTATTTAAATTTAGTTAAAAGTGGATGATTAATTTGTGAGTTATTCGTAATAATTGTGAATTTTTTAGAGCACTTTATTTATTACTAATTGTCAGGGACACTAAATGCGTTAATAACTTGCATTCATATTGACTTTCATATATGTCACTTTTTGTATAAGCTATGGATGTCAAACCATGGTAGTGTGTGTAACATTTATTTTTTAATGTCAATAACAAAAGTATATTAAATATACTTTTAGGCATTATTAAAAAAATATTAGCGTATTACTCTCCTCTATATAAGCTATAAATGATAGCGATTTCATGCTCCAAAGGGTCAAAGGGATCAAATTTTTCCTTCACGTATTTTTATATAGATAATTTTGAAATTATAACCCTAATTTTCCTAAAAATAATTAATTACAAAAACTAAGAAACGTATACCCAAAAAGCGAAGTAAATTAACAAGAAATTCAGCTGTTAGTTTCAGTATAATAATCGAAACAGCCCCACTGGGTGTCCGTATCGCTACAATTTTGGTAACGACGCCAAAGGGACTCCTATATACGTCAACGCTCTTTGTGAGCACGTGAAGATGGATACGTTATTTTCTTTTGTATGTCAATTTTTTTCACATAATTTTAGTATAGAGCCTCTGTTTGTGGTTTTCCTTAGCAACGGATATGTTATTTTACATAAAAGTGAATGTCCATTAGTAGAATGTGTTATATTTGTTAGGCTTTTGTTGGGTGGTAGCAGATTCGTCCTCCGTGTGGCTTGCAATCACTATAATGTCAAAGACGAACCGCAAAATATCTAATGATGTGTTCCGGTTCGGCTTACATGCAGCCAGGTTTTCGACTTTCCCACCAACTCTTTCCCCTACTACATTATCCTCGCCTTCCTTCTGTATCCTCTATGTTGGCAACGCATCTACAATAGCTCTGGTGTTGTAGATGTCCATGGGCGAAGGTAACCACTTACTTCTGCTCATTAGCCATCCGTTATCCATAAAAAAATATATATTTATCTATATACTATTACGTGAATCAAAAAAATTGTACCCCTTTTTACGAAAACTACGCGAACAGAGGAGCACGAAACTTGGTTTACTTATAGTTTTTGTAGAAAATAATTAAATACATATACATATACATATACATATATATATATATATATATATATATATATATATATATTACATTAATAGCAAGGTTTGAGTGCATGTTTACGTTGCTAGGTAATGCGTTGTTAACGCGTTGACGGGGATATTAATTTTGTTAATTAAATCTATTTCTAAGTATAACATTATTATAACTTAATTTTTTTGCACTTCTCTTCTCTATATAAAATATAAGTGTGCCAAATTTCATACTCTTCCGTCCTCACAATTGCAGAAAGATATCCAGAGTTTCCCTTCAGTTTTCTTTCACGTATTAATATGTTGGTTAGGTAGAGAGAGGACAATGGACAGTGGAGGTGAAAGTTAATTCGGATATTAAAGGGCCCCTCAAACCTACACTTTGTGTTGTAAGTCCTAGGTGCTCTCCAAACTCCCCTGCTCATGAAATAATGATGTTAATTAGGTTAACGTAATAAACTTTGTGTAGGTGGATGTCGATTAAAAGTTACTTATTTTACAATTTACGTAATATAGTCAAAATTTGAGCAAAGACAGCAAAATTATTACGAATAAATCAAAAACTACTTGTCAAATCTAAACTAAATTTCAATAGGGCCTCATCATAAGCACAAGCTATCATACAAAGAATAATCATCAAAATTAGTTCACCCACTAAAGTTAAAACATGTCGTAGCGCATAGGCACAAGCGCGCGACTGTAAACGCAACTGGTTATGGATTCGATCCCCACTCCAAGAAATAGATTTTTTCATTTCATGGGTTTGGTAACAAGCCAAAGCGCGGCGTTAAGTTAAGCCACTCAGCACGCAATGCTTCAATTCAGCGGAAAGTGGGGAACGGAGTGTCTTAACACTAGGTTCCCTCTGCCTACCCTGCTATAAGCTTGAAGCTATGTATGTATGTATTTACTGTAAAATTTTATTATTTAGATAATATATTTAAATTATTTTCATTTCTTCGCTCTAATAAGATAAACGTACGGTGTTGAGTTTTAGTCCTTGACATACAATATCTAAAATAACAGAGTGTCTAGACACTAAGTTGTCTCTGACTACCCACCCTACTACGCGGAATAAAGAGAGAAGTTTTTTATCACTCTATAAGAACTTTACATCAACATAAAGGTTATTGAAACAAAATCGTTTGGTGGATTTATTTTGATATGAAAGTAAAAGTCCCGGCTTTCATTACGGTACAGCCGCTTGGGAACGGGCAAAAGGGATTGGAAAAAAAAACATTTCAATCAAACCTCCAACGATTTGCCTTTAAATATCTGTTGTTGATACAATATTGTGAGGGAAAAGGGAAATTGATTTTTAATTCTTTTTTTTAAATGAATTCTTATATTGGTTACTTAGATGTTCATTTGATGGATTTCGATTGCCATATTCGGTGATCAGGTCGTGGGTTCGACTCTTGTTTTAAGAAGTAAGTAGGGTAGTCAGAGACAACCAAGATTCAAGGTAGTCAGGGAACCTAGTGTTAAGACAATCCGTTCCCCACTTTCCGCCAAATTGAGGCATTGCGTGCTGAGTGGCGGAACTCAACGCCGCGCTTTGCCTTGTTCCAAACCCAGGAAATGAAAAATTCCATTTCCTGGAGTGGAAATCGAGCCCACAACCTGTCGCGTTTACAGTCGCACGCTTGTGTCTCTGCGCCACGACAGACGTTAAGACAAAGCAAGGTGTTGAATTTCATCACTCAACATTTGAATTCAGGTGGAAATCGAAGAACGGAGTGTCTTGACACTAGGTTCTCTGTTATTACATTTATATCTGGAATGGATAACTGCTTTTTTTTTCATATATTACAACTGAAAGGAAAAAAATGTTGAGTAATTTCTTTAACTAAATTTTGATTTGAATGTTTTTTAACATCAAACAGAATTCTTTATTAGAAGAATTTTCTGGTTAAAAAGTTTCAGATCTTCAATGTTTTTTGACTAAATAATATAATTTGACGACATCATAGTTCAGTGGGACAGTAACTAGGGGCGATGGTTATCAGTTCAATTCTAGTTAAGGGAATTAACAATTTTTATTTATTCATTAATTTTCATTTTAAGTTTAGTATTTTCATTTACTGGGTTTGGTAACAAGGCAAAGCGCGGCGTTGAGTTCCGCCACTCAGCATGCAATGCCTCAATTCGGCGTAAAGTGGGGAACGGAGTGTCTTAACACTAGGTTCCCTCTGCCTATGCGGGATACAGCGTGAAGCTATGTATGTATGTAATTTTCATTCCTAATAAAACATGATTTCATCACAATGTAGAAGGAAAAAACTCAAAGCAGTACCTGGAACTGTTTAAAATGCTTCTTTCTATCATATGAAAAACTAAAACATTAACGTAAAGTGGGGAACGGAATTGTTGAAAGAGAATGGAGTGTCTTAACACTAGGTTCTCTGGTTCCCTCTGCCTACCCTGCTATATGCGGGATACAGCGTGAAGCTATATATGTATGTATGTATGTACATATGTACTTCCTCTCATATACACACTATATTGCCGTCTGAATGAATAAAGAGTTTCATTGTTGATTACGATATAATTTCCCATACATTCATTTCCACGCTTTCCGGTAAGAGAAAGCGCGGCGTTGAGCCTCACCACTCAACACGAATGTTACGAATTCACACATTCACAAGTTAAAAAAAAGAAAAAAAATACGTTAAATTTTTTAACCCATTTCAAAATAAGAGGTTATCAATATGACTCTATTTTTTAATATGTTTGATATGATAGCGCATAATTTTTGATTGTGTGAACAAATTTTGATTATTATTTCTTTATCATAGCTAGTGCCTCTGATGTGGTAACCTAGGGTTAACACACTCCGTTCCCCACTTTCCACCGAATTAAGGCATTGCGTGCTGAGTGGTGGAACTCAACGCCGCGCTTTGCCTTGTTACCAAACCCAGGAAATGAAAAATTCCATTTCCTGGAGTGGAAATCGAACCCACAACCTGTCGCGTTTACAGTCGCACGCTTGTGCCTCTGCACCACGATAGGCGGTATCTAAAAGGTACTCTTTGGGTTATTCGTAATAATTGTACTATTTAGTATATTTTCTTTGAAGTAATTTTTTGTATGTTAAAATATTAAAAAGACAAAAGAATCAATGAGTGCAGAAACAACGTAAGTCCGTATTTTCAAATTTTGCAGGAGGGAGAAAAACAACACGCATCTTACCTTTTTTAGCTAGTTTAAATCGATTACGATTTTTTTCATTTTTGGTGACTTACGTTGTTTCTGCACTCACCGATTCAAATATTTCTTGAACAAAATAATCCTGCAAATGAACTCAAGTCCAAGTCCACAGAGAAACGCTAACGATAGTCTAAATCACATTACCGTCACATAAAATTATGAAATGTCTCCATCAATTTTTAATAACCGGTCATTTCGGCTGTTTTATACGACATTGCTATAATTTGCCTTTATAATTTTGAAGTTTTGTTCGTTCTCTGTTTTTTTGGATAAAAAAGGTACTGCCTACCAGTGGCGAGGGGTGAAAATTTTAGCTAAGCAAGCCGGTAAAATAAGGGAAGCCGATGTATATTTAGGGAAGCCGATATATATACCTACTTAGGAAAGCCGGTAGGTTTTAGGGAAGCCGATATATTTAGGGAAAGTGGCATAGGATGTCAAGGTATTTAGTAATTTCACTGGAATTTTGGCGATGACCTGGCGAGCTTTTTTGTTAGGTCTCATAATTGTACTTTGAAAAGTTGGGCTAGCCGGTGGGAATCGAGTTGTATGGACGCCTCGTGACTGCTGCCTACCCTGCTATATGCGGGATACAGCGTGAAGCTATATATGTATGTATGTATGTACATATGTACTTCCTCTCATATACACACTATATTGCCGTCTGAATGAATAAAGAGTTTCATTGTTGATTACGATATAATTTCCCATACATTCATTTCCACGCTTTCCGGTAAGAGAAAGCGCGGCGTTGAGCCTCACCACTCAACACGAATGTTACGAATTCAAAAAGAACGGAGTGTATTAACACTAGATTCTTTCTAACTACCCTGCAAATAGGAATAAAAATATTAAAAACGAGAACGGAGTGTCTTAACACTAGGTTCTCAGATTCCCTCTGCCTACCCTGCTATATACAGAGTGAAGCTAAAAAAACCACATATAATTTTAAAGCTAAAACGCCAAACGGAACAATGAATTATAAATAAACACCGAGTTCCGTACATCGCAGTAAATCAGAGATATGTGATTTATACGATGAAACATGTGTAGTGATGTTTTACTTCCTACTGTACTGATGTGGGGATTCAGATTTTGTTACTGGAATGAGTTTATATTATGAATGCTGTGGGTTCAATTCTCGTTTGAATTAAATAATTAATAATAAAATATACAGCTGACAGTATTTGACTGTAAACGAGAGTGATAATGGGTTCGATTCCCGCGATAAGATAAAACGCGACGCCACTTTATGCGCAATGTCGTGCGGCGAACGTAGTGTCTTCACGCTATGTTCTCCCTGACTACCTTAAAATGTGCTATTTGCAATAAAGGATTGCAAATATCTATGTCAAAATCAAATATTTCTTTTGAAACTAGCTATATCCCGTGACTTCGTATGCGTGGACTGCTAATCCTACTTTTGTTCCATTTTCATAGGAATGTTAAGAAATCCTATCTTAGTGTTCTCATACACTCCAAACCTCAACTAAAGTCCGACATATTAAACTTGAGCTATCTATAGCCAGAAGTTTTGACTGTATATTGTTTGTCGTCACTCAGTAATGCAAGCGTTTTATATATTTTGTACAAAAAATAATGATAGAACGCCTGTCGTGGCGCACAGGCACAAGCGTGCGGCTGTGAACGTGACAGGTTGTGGGTTCGATTCCCACTTCAGGAAATGGAATTTTTCATTTCCTGGGTTTGGTAACAAGGCAAAACGCGGCGTTGAGTTTCGCCACTCAGCACGCAATGCCTCAATTCGGCGGAAAGTGGGGAACGAAGTGTCTTAACACTAGGTTCCCTCTGCCTACCCTACAATATGCAAGAATACAAACCTGAGAAGATATCACAAAATTCGCGGTTACTTTTTAATTATCTTTTTAGATTTTTTTTATGGATAAATTGTATAATATTACTTTTAAAATTCTATATTTATGTCGCATAATTTACTATTATTTAACAGTACATGCAAAATGGTATAGAGTATGGTATGAATATTTGAGATTGGTCGTGAGTTCCTTCCCCACTTTGATCATTATTATTACATTTAAATTATTTTTAGAAGCCAGTCGTGGCGCAGAGGCACAGGTGTGCGAGTGAAAAAATGAGTGGGTTCGATTCCTTCCCTGAAAATGAAAATATTAAATATTTATAGTATGGTCTCAGCATTGAGCCACTCAGCACGCAATGCCTCAATTGGACGGAAAGTGGAGAAGAGATCAGAGAAAGCAGTGTCTTAACACTAGGTCCTCAGGTTTCTTCAGCTTACCCTATTATAGCGGGATGCAGTGTGAAGTTTAAAAAAAATATTTCTATATCTTGCCCTGGACAAGGTTTGCTGTACAGACGCTGAAACGTGGAGACCAGAATATCTTTTCTTTTCTGCCTTCCCCATTTTCCTAAGAAAAGCCATAAAAAGATACAAACAGTAAATAAACAAAGAAAAATATTTAAAAAACAAATGTTGCCATATATAATACTTTAAAAACTGAAATTCCTCTAAAAATCTTTTCGCGAACCATAAATTATGAGAATATAGAACAGTAGTGCGTAATAAATAATGCCACGCTGTGTGAATTATATGGAAGTTGATACATTTGAGCGTTTTTGACTTTGGTGCTTTCTTTTATATTATTTTAAAGTATCTTTGTGTATTTCTTCGCTCTGGTAAGGTTTTAACAAGAAAAAAATTGACTTCAAGTTAAATGCGCTAAGAAGTTATATTATTACGAATAACTCAAAAACTAGACAACTATCATATAAAAAAAATCATGAAAATTGGTTAACGCAGTATATACGTTATAAGGTATCACTCGTAAAAATACAGTCCAGTTGAGAACCTTCCCCTTTTTTGAACTCATTTAAAAAGGATACAGATTTTACGTCACGCAGACAGACAGTTTGAAGTTACCTATGTTCTATATATAATTTATTTTACACAAAGGCCCCCAATTCTTGAGAGCCTAAGACTAACATATCCTAAGAGACCACTTCTAAAGCGAATTGAACTAGTAATAAGTGATATAACACTATGAGCTAACTACAACTAATCTATTCGACCCGCAGTGGAGTAATGACCTGGCGTCATATTAGCCTGTTATCATGAGCGGAGATGAAATAGGGAAATGTATGGAGTGTTGTCGTTTTATGTATCTTTTTATAATAATATTTTATAGTCCTTTGACGATGTTGTGGCGCAATTGGTAAACGTCTGGATATAAAGGATGATTGTGAGTTGAAAAATGTTGATTTCTTTGATTTATTAAGCTTAAATGTGTTTCTGTCATTAAAAAAACAGTTTGGCTTTTTCGTAAAACACAATAAAATCCCTTTCATGTAATTTATTTTACAAATAGGGCCAATTTTCGATTTACGAAAGGTGCAGGTTCAAATCTTCGAATTTATATGCATGTATAAGATTATTAGTGAAAAAGTGATACATCACTTCCACTCTCTTCTATTTACTAAATTTATATATATATATATATATATATATAAATAAATAAAAAAATATATAATGATAAGTAGTGTCCATAGTTTCCTCTGTATTACGCACTGCAGAATGTTCCAGCTATTATGAAAAGTGAGCTCATGAAGTAAAGCTCTCGTCAGAGACCCTTTGACCTCTGCAATTTAATTTTATTATTTTTAATACCCTCCTGTATTTCTTATACAATTTTTAATTTTAAAAGTATAATATTAATTAAAAAAAAATTGGTCATATATGAAAAATCCTTTCATATATAACCAATTTTTTTTTAGTTTAAGTTTCACGCCCAGGAAAGTATACTAAGAGATCCTAATGTTACGAGATATTACGTAATATACGTAACTTAACGCCGCGTTTTGACTTACCAGAGCAGAGAAATGACAGCAATTGAAAAAAAAAATGTCAGTCATAGTCTCACTGTGCTTCGATGATATTATATTATCTTCAAAAAAAAACATTTTTAGACTTTTCGGCATATATTTGGGTCAGTCATTGTCCCACTGCGCCTAAATATTATCATATTGTCATATTACATACCAATTAAATTAATCGATTTTCTATCCCTATTATTTTCTTTACTTTTATTTATGGGTTTGCTAACAAGGCAAAGCGCGGCGTTGAGTTCCGCCACTCAGCACGCAATGCCTCAATTCGGCGGAAAATGGGAAACGGAGTGTCTTAACACTATGTTCCCTCTGCCTACACTGCTGTATGCGGGATACAGCGTGAAGGTATGTACTTTTATTTATCGTAACTAAAGCAAAATATGAGATAAAAAAAAGCAGTGTCACGTTTTTCCAACACTCTCACTCTCCGCTTTCCGTCTGAAATCTAGACATTGTGGTTAGACGTCGCCTGTCGTGGCGAAGAGGCACAAGCGTGCGACTGTAAACGCGACAGGTTGTGGGTTCGATTCCCACTCCAGGAAATGAATTTTTTTTGGTTTTAGTAACAAAGCAAAGCGCGGTGTTGAGTGCCACCACTCAGCACGCAATGCCTCAAATCGGCGGTAAGTGGGGAACGGAGTGTCTTCACACTATGTTCCCTCTGCCTATCCTGCTATATGCGGGATACAGCGTGAAGCTATGTATGTATAAATATATCGATATATAGTAGTAAATAAAATATGTAAGTGTTTTATTTTGCTCCTTTCAGACGTTTGCTCACTACGTTGTGTTGAACACGTCCTGATTTAAGGTTGTCACTTTGTTTTTTTTTAATATTTTTACAGGTAAAATAATTAGTGATGCTATTCTCCGTTCTTCACCTCCTACCTAACGATAATTTGTGTTATATGTATATCAAAAAACGTTCTGGATACATTTGAATATTAATATATTTTTTTTTTGAGCAGAATTTTAAGTCTCAACTTTACGAAAATAGTGAAAATATACGAACAATTATAAGAAAATGTGAAGATAAAAGCCCAAATTACATTAAGAACTACCTAAAACGCTTGTCGTGGCGCAGAGGCACAAGCGTGCGACTGTAAACGCGACAGGTTGTGATTTCGATTCCCACTTCAGGAAATGTAAAAGTTTAATATTTCATTTCCTGGGTTTGGTAACAAGGCAAAGCGCGGCTTTGAGTTCCGCCACTCAGGGCGCAATGCCTTAATTCGGTGGAAAGTGGGGAACGGAGTGTCTCAACACTAGGTTCTCAGGTTCCCTCTGCCTACAATGCAATTTGCCGAATACAGCGTGAAGTTAAAAAAAAACATGGTACAACATTTCTATAGCACTAAGTGGCTTTTCAAATAAAATAACAATTAGGAAAATTTGCATTTATTATGAAAATATTAATTTTAGACAATATAGTAATATGAGTATTCAATAGAACACAAATGTATGAATTGAAACAATTATTAACAATTAATTGTAGTTTAAACAATACTAATATTGTGTTTAATATGAATTTGTTTAAGGAAAAGAGACCTAAGTTCCGTTTTTTAAATATTTTATGAACATCAATTTTAAGACGCTATAGTGGGACAGTGTTATGGGTTCGATTCTCACTCGGAGAAATGGTTATATTTAAAATATTTTTATTTATTCATTCTGGTAAGATAAAACGCGGCGTTGAGTTACGTGACTTAACATGCAATGTATGTGGTTCAGGTGAAAGTGAAGAACGGAGTGTTTAAACATTAGACTCTCTCTTACTACTTTGTAATAAAAAGAGGGAAGTTAAAATATATGTATATAAATACGAGAAGCAAAAACTTTGGATCTCTTTTTACGAAAATTACGCGGACAGAGGAGCATGAAACTTGGCACACATAAAGTTTACATAGAGAAGGAGTGCAGAATGCTAATATTTTTTTCAATTAATACACAAAAAGTATATTAATTTAATATAAAATAAATGTTACACACTCTACCATGGTTTGACATTGACATTTATATAAAGTGACATATACATATATTGTTAAAGACAACGCGTTGTTAACGCGTCACCGATGCAAATAGTATTATTAATAAATCCTGCCTGTATGTGTAGACAAAGTATATCATTAAACTTGGACACTTATGACACAAACATATTTAGAAGAAGAGCGAAGAGTATTATGAACTCTCTGTTCTCCACTTTCTATTTTAAGCTATATAAAGTAAATATAAAAAAAATATAAAACAATCCCTTTTTTTTAATTACAATTTCTAGGTTACATCACTTTGGACTTAGAGAGAGGCATAATGTTAAATATTTGAATAATTACTTTCATACATTTGTTTTTTGAATAATTTATTATTTTGCTGGTTAATTAATATTTTTAATATCTAATATAGGGCTTTTTAGGTCAAACGGGTTTATTTGTTTAACTAACTATTGTAAACCAGCTTCACGCTTCATCCCGCATAGCAGGATAGTCCCTTACCTTACTTTATCTAACTTCACGCTTTATCCCTAGCGGGGTAGTCAGAGAGAACGGAGCGCCAAACGCTACGGTCCCTGCATACCTCTTTCGCCTCGTCCACAGTTATTAACCTCTTCGTGCATGCCACTCAGTGGATAACGGAAGAATTTGAATCATATTATCGACTAGCGTCTTAAGTTCATGTTCTAAACTATTCTATATAAATTACCACATTGCAAGTTTATGAGGATTGTTGTTTGGTACTCCTTCACGCAAAATTTATTGAAATAAATCGGCCCGGATTTAGATGAAACTTTGCTGTTACATACATACATACATACATACATACATAGCTTAACGCTGTATTCCGTATATAACAGGGTAGGCAGAGGGAACCTAGTGTTAAGACACTCCGTTCCCCATTTTCCACCGAATTGAGGCATTGCGTGCTGAGTGGCGGGGTACCAAACCCAGGAAATGAAAAATTCCATTTCCTGGAGTGGAAATCGAACCCACAACCTGTCGTGCTTGTGGCACGCTTGTGCCTCTGCGCCACGACAAGCGTTACAGGCTGTTACATAGCTTATACAAACTGTGAAACAATAATAATTTTGTAGTATTATAAAAATAAATATACAAAAAAAGTAATACCATCCCTGATATAGAAAAGAAAACATGTGACTCGAGTTTAAAGTGAAAACTGAAAAATATATACTCGGTAAGATATTGAAATTTATTCTTTTGTTTCAGATTTATTTGTTGTCATTGTTTTGTTTTTACCTGAACGTATAGTGGTTTATAACTCCTTAACTTAGGTTACAGGTTACAGTTTGGTGGTAGGAGATTCGTCCTCCGTCCACGGCTCGCGACACTGTCATGTCAAAAACAGACGCCAAACATCTTGTAGTGTGTTCCGGTTTGATGGCATGTAAGCCAGGTTTCCCCTTTCCCACCCATCCTTTCCCTAAAATGTGGTGGTTCCGATTGTGGACTACTACATTGTTCTCCCCCATCCGTCTGTATCCTCTAGGTTGGCAACGCATCTGCAACATCTCTGGTGTTGTAGATGTTCATGAACGAAGGTAACCACTTACCATCAGGTGGTACTGCCTTCTGCTCGTTTTGCCCATCCGTTATCCATAAAAAAAATAAACAAAAAAAAAAAAAAACACCAGGTTCATCTTCTGTCGAGATTTTATTAATGTGAGTATCCAGTTTATTAGCCTGTCGTGCGGGGCACAAGCGTGCGACTGTTAACGCGATTGGTTGTGGGTTGAGTCCCACTCCCAGGAAATGTAAAAAGTTTATTATTTTCATTTTTCTGGGTTTTGTAACAAGACAAACGAGCTTAGTGTAACAGTGTCTAGACACTAAGTTCCTCGACTAACCAGCTAACGGAATAAAAGAAAGAAAGCTTCTTTACCGAGAATCGAATCTACGACCACATCTACTTCTGAACCACTCAAAATCAACCACAAAGATATCATTCTAATATAATATTTCACACGATATATTGAATCAATATTATTTTCTTCATGCGTCAGTCAGTCATATTAATATTAATCGAACTGGCCTGGCCAGGGTTTTGAAACAAGAAAGGGCGATCGTGTGACACTTTGCAGAGTAATGTTGTTGGTAAATAGTAATAATTAGTAATAATTTTTTTCTTTTTTTTTTTGTTGATAAACTTGGGACGGCAAACGAGCAGAAGAATTTCCACCTGATATTAGTGTTCACCCTTACATGGTATCTACAACACCAGAGATAAAATATAGAGTATAACTAGAAAGAGATTCTGAATGAAAGAAAGGAAAGGACAGGTGTAGTATTCTCTGGTTCCACCACATTTGAGAAAAGAGATAGTGGAAATAAACCCTGACACATGCACCATCATTCAGACACATCGTGCTTGGCGGTTCGTCTTTGTTCTGATAATGTCCTTAATGTTTGAAGAACAACCTCACTACCCAAACAAATAATAAATATAAATATATATAAAATAATATTATATAAATCTCAATTGGAAGATAAATTTTGAATTTGAAATTAATTTATTTATGTATTAATTTTTCTTTTTAAGTTTCTCACTCATTTAAACATCAAGTTGAGTTTAAAAAGTGTGTAAAAAATGAATTTGGATTTTTAAATCTATATCTAACAACGCTAACGTGGCGTAGAGGCACAAACGTGCGACTATAAAGGCGACAGGTTGTATCTTCGATTCCCACTCCAGGAAATGTAATTTTTCATATTTTGGATTTGGTAACAAGACAAAGCGCGGCGTTGAGTCATTCAGCACGCAATATCTCAATTCGGCGGAAAGTGGGGAACGGAGTGTCTTAAAACTAGGTTCCCTCTGCCTACCCTGCTATATGCAGGACACAGCGTGAAGCTATATATGTATGTAAATCTATATCTAAAATTTTAACTCTCTCATTACATTATATAGTAGAGACCGAGGAAAAAGATCATTCTAATATAAAATTTCATGACAAATATGTGTTTGACTTGAATACGTGCATGGTGAGTAACGAAACCTAACAACACACTTTATTTAACCAAACAAGAAGAATATTTATATAGCTAAGTACCGAAAATAATCTGGTCTACAAAAACTATGCTTTGTGCTATTGCTTAAGAAATGTGTATTTTAGATGTCAATGGATTAATCCTAATATATCAATCAATATATTAAAATCTTGCAACACCGTTAGATCTACTTTGAAAATTTGCACACGTGATCCGATGGCAAATATAATATTTTAATAGCATAAATATCCTCTCCTAGAAAGGAAAAAACTGGAGAGAAGAATCTCTCCAGTTTTTTTGTATTTTTTTTTAGTTTAAATTCTTTTTATTCCATAAAATGATATCTCTGTATATAATTCATCTGTAACGTATAATATGTACTCACTGTCACGGTTTGTCAACACGCCAACTACTAAGCGTACGTTTAGAGAATATTGTTAAGAAAAAGTAATTTTCTAACAAAATTTTATATGTAAAAACTATATGTAACATACATACATACATACATAGCTTCACGCTGTATCCCGCATTTAGCAGGGTAGGCAGAGGGAACCTAGTGTTAAGATACTCTGTTCTCTATTTTATTTTTCCTTGCTACCAAACCCAGGAAATAAAAAAATCATTTCCTGGAGTGGGAATCGCACCCACAACCTGTCGCTTTTACAGTCGCATGCTTTTGCCTTTGTCCACAACAGGCGTTATTAATAATTGTATTATTTATTCAGAAGCTTTGAAACTTATTACCCAACGACTAAAAAAGGAGGTGGTTTTCAACTAGACTGTTATTGTTAGTTAGGTGGTAGGAGGTTCGTCCTCCGACTGGCTCGCGACCACTATCATGTCAAAGACGAACCGCCAAATATCTAATGATGTGTTCCGGTTCGATGGCATGTAAGCCAGATTTTCCCCTTTCCCACCCATCCTTTCCCCAAAATGTGGTGGTTCTGATAGTGGACTACTACATTGTCCCCCCTTCCATCAGTATCCTCTAGGTTGGCAACGCATCTACAACATCTCTGGTGTTGTAGATGTCTATGGGCGAAGGTAACCACTTACCATCAGGTGGTCCTTCTGCTCGTTTGCCGTCCGTTATCAATAAAAAAAAAAAAAGACTGATTTGTTTATGCTACACGCATATTTAACTTTCCTGTGGATGAACCAATTTTGATGATAATTTATTTATATGATAGCTAGTGCTTCTGATTCAAGATGTAACTAGTAGTTTTTGAGTTATTCGTAATAATTATACTTTACAATACATTTTATATGATTTCAGATTTCTTTTTTGTTAAAATTTTAATTATTCATTGAGATACAAGCAATGCTTCATACACCGCTACTGTGCCTTATATGCTTAGCAAGTAAGCTCATGGCAATATGCCAAATACAGATATTAGATCTAAGACTACATTATCATCATACGGTACTGTAATTTATAACTATTGAAATTTGTAAGTGTAACTTTCATATGAACCAAAGATTTATATGGAAATTAATTGTTGCACTCAGCACGCAATGCCTCAATTCGACGGAAAGTGGGAAACGGAGTGTCTTGACACTAGGTTTCCTCTGCCTACTCTGCTATGTACGGGATACAGCGTGAAGCTATATATGTATGTATATATGTAATTGTTGCTTGCGATTTCGCTCTTTTTTCTACGTAGTTTATGGCTAAATGTAAAAGTTAATATCATGTCTTTTATGGTATTATAGGGAAATCCTTTCTTAGTACTCTCCTAAATACCGCAAGGGGCCATGCAGGTAAGGACCAGTAGTATCGGCTGTACAGTGTTTTATATAGCTGTTGGCGTTGAGTTCCGCCGTTTAAGTTACATAGACTATTTAGCGAAAAATAAAGATCGGAGTAGTCCCTTGCCTATTCAGCAAGTATTAAAAAGATATTTTTGAATTGTTGCTAAATATATTTACAAGTCAATCGTTCATTAATAAAAAATGTAGCTGTAAAAACAAATTTAAGAAGGTTTTTGATAAAAAATATATTTAATTTTTTGAGTCCTTTTCACACTAATTTCAGTTGGATCCTCAATCAAAGGAATGTTTATACATAAATTATTTTAATTTTTCCGGATTAATAAGCCAAAACATGACGACTAATTCTGCCGCCTAGCACCCAAAGTATTACACAGGGCGGGAGGACGGAGTGTTTCGACACTAATACTTGAAGGGAATTATTATCTCAGAACTATTATTTTTGTCGTCCTACCTATAATATATATAAACTATCATTAATCAAATCCTTGCCAGATATAAATAACATAATAAAAAAAAAGCAGATCCGGACACATATGTACATTTTCAAACATATCGGACAGCAATAAAAGGGTCAAAATAATATTGCAAGATTTTCTTTCGTAGATTGATAAATAAA
The DNA here is from genome assembly GCA_033558755.1 of Philaethria dido. Lineage (NCBI taxonomy): Eukaryota > Metazoa > Arthropoda > Insecta > Lepidoptera > Nymphalidae > Philaethria > Philaethria dido. The sequence goes on from JAKGSA010000813.1 coordinate 292,668, forward strand.
TACAGGTGAATCTAATAAAAGCGTGCTGTAAACGCGATTGGTTATGAGTTCGATTCCCACTCGGGGAGTGATAATATTAAGAAATATTCAAATTCCAATTCAAATAATTTTATTCAAAGTAAGAAGTTACATGCTTCATTTTGTGAATTTCAAATAATTTACCATCGGTTCACTAAACTTAATGCCTCAGACCTGAAAAGAACCGGCGCAAGAAACTCAGCGGTACTTTATTTTTCTTTTCCCTCAGTCAATACTTTACAATTATTTATTAGTGACAATGATACCTTTGAAATAGACTGGAGCGAGCATTTCATTCCCAAGGCGTGTTATCATTTATAAAATCATTAAGTAATAACCTTTAATTATTTTCATTTCTCGGCTCTGGTGAGATAAAGCGCGGCGTTGAGTTCCGCAAGTTAACACATTTATTTCATTCGAGCGGAATCTGGCGAACAGAGTATCTAGCCACTTTTTTTATGAATAACGGATGGCAAACGAGCAGAAGGACCACCTATTGGTAAGTGGTTACCTTCGCCCATAGACATCTACAACACCAAAGGTGTTGTAAAAGCGTTGCCTACCTAGATGGAAGGCGAGGATAATGTAGTAGCCCACTATCGAAACCAAGACATTCTGGGGAAAGGATAGGTGGGAAAGTGGAAAACCTGGCTTATATGCCATCGAACTGGAACACATCATTAGATATTTGGCGGTTCGTTTTTGGCATGATAGTGGTCACGAGTCATCCTACCACCTAACATACACTAGGATCTCTCTGATTTCCCTACTAAGCCAGATAAAGCCAGTGAAGTTGCTTCTTTATTCAAACCTTATATACTTCCATACTTCCATTACTATCATTAAATATACTTAATATTTAATTATAATTAACTAACTGCGGTTATCATAGCGCGTTGTAGACATAACCGTTATATGTAACGAGCCTATACGGTGATTGACCTAGTAACATAGTTTTAGATACAGTTCTTAATAAATATACCACATGAACTTTATTGTTGTTAAAAATTAAAGTGACTCAAGTCTCTTTTCTTTCTTTGTTTCTTAGTTTTACTGAACTAACAAGTTATAAATAGATCACGTTTTTCGTTCTCAAATTTTCACTCGAAAATATATTGAGATGTAACTAGCGGAACTCAACGCCGAGCTTAACAGAGCAATAAAATAGTTTAATGTTTCCCCCTAGTGGGAAAAGAACCCACACATACATCCATAGCTTCAATCCGAATTGAGGCATTGCGTGCTGAGTGGCGGAACTCAAAGCCGCGTTTTGCCTTGTTACCAAACCCAGGAAAATGAAAAATTCCATTTCCTGGAATGAGAATCGAACCCACAACCTGTCGGGTTTATAGTCGCACGCTTGTGCTTCTGCGCCACGACAGGCGTTGTCTATGTTTCATATATGTTAAGTAGAGAACGAAGTGTATTAACACTAGGTTCTTATCACTCTTTATCAACCTTCAACATATCTTGAATTAAAGCGAAAAGTAGTGAACGGAGTATCTTGACACTAGATTCTCTCTGACATTCCTTTATCTTTTTTTTTAAACTTTTATACATATTCAATGATTATATAAATATTAAAATTAATATTTAATTTTAATTAATATTTAAATATAATTAATATTTAATTATAATTAATATTTAATTATAATCAATATTTAATTGTAATTAATATTTAATCAAGAGCAACTGTTGAGTTTCTTGCCGGCTCTTCTCAGCAGAGCTGCCTTCCGACCCGGTGGTAGCTTCCGTTAGGACTGACACGACTGACACCTTTGTAAATTGACAATTCGAAAGTCCTTGTAATAGCCTACTTGAATAAAGAATATTTTGATTTTGAATCATAATTAATATTTAATTATTATTTCTCTCGAATGGCAATCGAACTTATAACCCATTGCGTTTACAATCTTGGCCTCACGACAAAGTTTTATAACAAGAAAATAGTGATATATCTCTACTTTATGAACACTCCTTAATTAATTAAAGTAAGTATATTTTAAAATTTCACTAAGAACATATTTAGGTGTATCATAGTGGGTAATATCGTAACAGTTAACGATTATAGCGTCTCTAAGCTCCTATAAGATTCTATTATACATACATATACATTAAAATTGTGAAGGAAATTAGTTTAAATAAAGTAAGGCCTTTCTTGGCGTAGAGGCAACTGTAAACGCGACAGGTTGTGGGTTCGATTCCCACTCCCGGAATAGAAAATATTAAAATATCTATTTTATTATTTTACCACTAAAATATCACTAGTAGTAATAGAGGCTATCGTGGCGCAGTGTGACAACGTCTGACTGCAAGGCGCTATTGGTTGTGGGTTCGAATACCCTCGAGGGAATGATTATATATGAATTGTTTTCATTTCTCCATTACAATTAGATGAAACGCTGCGTTGAGTTTTGCTTCTTAACAAATAATATTTCAAATTCGGGCAGAAATGGAAAAACTGAGTGTCTTGACACCAGTTTTTCTTTCACTATCCTATTATGCAGGTTAAAACATGAAACTCTAAGTAGGACAAAGCATAATATTGATTGGTAAGTTTAGTTTGTAAGTTACCTTCGCCTATGAACATCTACAACACCATGATGTTGAGATGTTGTATATGCGTTGCCAACCTAGAGAATACAGATGGAAGGGGGGGCAATGTAGTAGTCCGCTATCGGAACCACCACATTTTGAGGAAAGGGTGGGTGATAAAAACCTGGCTTACATGCCATCGAACCGGAACACATCATTAGATATTTTGTGGTTCGTCCTTGACATGATAGTGGTCGCGAGCCAGATGGAGGATGAAGCTCCTACCTCCAAACCACTGGTATACCCGCCTCTTACAGAACACTGCCCAGCGGCGGAGGGGAATTGCATTCTAACCCCGTCCCCTCACAGTGAAAAACCTTACATACTATGTTTCATAAACGGTAAATAGAGAACGGAGTGTTTTAACACTAGGCTCTTATTATTCTTTATCACTAAAATACCACTAATATTTTAGTCTTAGTTATTTTAACATTAAAATTTCATTCGATCTCACTAAAGGATAGCATCTGCAGTGAAGGTATCGAGTTAACAAAACGTTATAATAAAGTAGTAGGATCTTTTGAAGCGAATGCATTTCGTTATATTTGTAATATGAATATTTACTAGAAAATTTCTATGAAAAGCATTTAAATATGTTTTATATGGAAATAAGTTATATTTTAAAAGTAAAGAAAACTGACACCAAATAAAATGCATTCAGATCAATAAAATTATTACGAATAACTCAAAAACTCAATTATATGCCAGTTTAATTAAGTTAAGAGCAAAATCTTATCTTCATTTAAATGGGCAATTTATTCATTCAACTCGGCAGAAAGTGGAGAACGGAGTGTCTTAACACTAGGTTATCACGTTCCTTCTGCCTACCTAGTTATATGAAGCTAAGTAAATAATAAATAAATAAAAAAAAACATTTTCTGTCTATCACGCCTGTCGTGGCTCAGACACGATAGGTTGTGGCTTCGATTCCCACTCTAGGAAATGAAATATTTCATTTCCTGGGTTTGGTAACAAGGCAAATCGCGGCGTTGAGTTCCGCCACTCAGCACGCAATGTCTCAATTCGGTGGAAAGTGGGGAACGGAGTGTCTTAACACTAGGTTCCCTCTGCCTACCCTGCTATATGTGGGATACAGCGTGAAGCTATGTATGTATGTAAAAATCATTCTCCCTAGTTAGAACCCACAACAACTCGCGATTACAGTCAGACACTATCCCACTGTGGCATGAAGTCCTCACTATTACCTTTTAATTTATTACTACGGAACCCATCTTACAAATAAACTTTGCACTTGACTGATTTCATTTAATTATTCCTGTAATGCTTTCAGAAGAATCTCTTTTCTTATATTTAAAAGGCATTTCTCATTACACATTTAGATACTTTACTGCTCCATTACTAATTCTTTCAGCTATATTTTCTTTAACAAATTTAATTTTCAGTATACATTTATATCTATATAGCCTGGAGGTAGAAAGTAATTAATTGTATTAAAATTATACTGCAGTTTAAATCTTAGTTGTGATAAGATTAAGTGCGGCGTTGAGTTCCGTCGCTTAATGCGCAATGTTTTAAGGTCTATTTTGGCACGTAAACGACAGGTTGTGGGTTCGTTTCCCACTCCAGGATATATTTTACTTTTTTGATCATTAAATAATATTTAGTATTTTCATTTCCTCGTTCTGGTTACAAGGCAAAGCGCGGCGTTGAGTTCCGTCACTCAGCACGCAATGTATCAATATGGCGGAAAGTTAGGAACGAGAACGTTAAAAAAGAATGGAGTATCTTAGAACTAGGTTATCTAGTTCCCTCTGCCTACCCTGCTATGCGGAATAGCGCTAAGCTAAATCATAGTTAAACAGTTTAGTACAGTTCAAATTTTACTTCGGTAAAATGCTTTAGTTTTGGATTTTTTCATTTCCTGGGTTCGGTATCAAGGCAAAGCGCGGCGTTGAGTTCCGCCACTCAGCATGCAATGCCTCAATACGGTGGAAAGTGGAGAAACGGAGTGTCTTAACACTAGGTTGCCTCTGCCTACCGTGCTCTATGCGGGATAAGCGTGAAACTATGTATATATGTTGTAGTTTTTTTTTCTTTTAGCTTCAAGTTTATCCCGCATAGTAGGGTTAGAGAGGACCTAGTGTTGAGACACTCCGTTCACCACCTTCCGCCCGAATACCCATACTTTATCTATGTCTTATTAAAGCGGAAAAATAAAATTATATATTGAATATAATGATTCTCCCGGTGGGAATAGAACCCAAAATCGATCGCGTCTACTATCAGATGCTATACCACTGCGCCACGATGGCCTCTAATGTATGCATAATATATTATTGTAACCACCTTATTACAGTGTGAAGCAATGGCAAACGGCCAGCTAAGTAACGATAATTGATCTACGAATATCACTGTTAATACGGCAGATGACTTGTACTTGACTTTAGACCATCAAGGCTCAATTGTAATACTTTAAAGTGAACGTTCGGAGTTCGATATATGTGTGTAATGAATATGTATGATGAAAAGACATTTCATTTTAGAAATTTCTTTCATAGGGGGGGAGATCTGTCTGTGGAAGTCGGTAGAGGGCGCAACGGTCGAAGTGACGTGGGATTCAATGGTGGATGATGTTCAGATTATTTTGTTCAATTTATTAGAGATAGATGAAAGGATATAATTGAGGAAGCGATATTAGTGAGATAAATTGATTGTTGTAAATATAAATCGATAATTGTTATAATATTGTAAAGGCGTGTTAAATAAAATAAAACTTTGTATTATCAGAGAAACAAATTGTGGTTTATTTTTGAAAATCCTCAATAATATATCTTATATATTTTTTATTTAGCTTCACGCTGTTTCCCCCACACAGGAGAGTAGGCAAAGGGAACCAAAGAACCTAGTGTTAAGGTACTCCGTTCTCTTAAGATTTCCCTTACTCATTTTCTGCCGAATTTAGGCTTTGCGTGCTGATTAGCGGAACTCAACGCCGCGCTTTTGGTTTTTTTCCCAGAGCGAGGAAATGAACATACTAAATATTATTTATTATTTTCATTTCCTGAAGCGGGAATCGAATCCACAACCTTGATTCGCACTTGGGGAGCTATTATATTTCAATTATAATCATTTCTTCGCTCTTCTAAGAAACATCGCGACGTTGAGTTCTGCCAATTAGCACGGAATATACGAATTCCTACAGGAAGCGGTATACGGAGTGTCTTAACACTACTCTCTGACTTCCCTACTATTCTGGATCAAACGTGAAACTAATTTTTTTCAGAACAATAAAGACTATGAAAATATCAAACCCTCGCTAAAGCCTGCCAGCAAAAAGTCAATAGTTACTATTGACTTTTTTCACTTCCCTCCGTGTCAAGATGTCGGTAACTCGTCTGACCTGACTCCTGTTGTTTTTACTACAGACCAATATTACCATGATTCTGTTGTAAAAAGGAACTATATTTTTTTATATGATTTTGAAATTTTATTTGTACCTATCTATTAATTAATGATGATTTAAGAAATTATTATGATACTTTTGACTATATTGTCATATGATTTACACCCTTGCATGCCTCCCAAAAAACAATATTTTTATAACATGATTACCTATGCTAGGACAATACGAAATCGATACAAAACCGACTTCAAATAAAATGTACTAAAAATAAAATTTAACCACAAACTATCATAAAAAAAACATCAAAATTGGTTCTCCCAGTAAAAAATTGTGCGGTAACATACACTAAACAATTGAAAAGAACTTCCTACTTTTTTTTGAACACGGTTAAAAATAAGAAATCGAAAGCGCTCTAGTTTATATATATATATATATATATATATATATATATATATATATATAACTATATGCTATATATATATATATATATATATATATATATATATAGCACTCTTATATACTATATATATGACAACATATTGATTTATAATTGTTTTTTATTTTAATATGCTCACAGTCCTTTTATCATAAGAAAGAAGCTTCACACATTATCCCGCATAAGAAAATAAGTAAAGGGGCTAATAAACGACGAATAGCGTGTTTAGACACTCCGTTCTTCACTTTCCGTCTGAATTCGCCACATTATGGCATAACCAACAGAAAATATACATAAAATTGCCTCTAACATATCCACCCTACTGCACTCATATGAGTAACATCAATTAATGTAATGACGTCACAGGTCTGCTTCATCACTAACGATCGCTCGAGTAGTACCATGGTTCTGGCCGTTAAGTGTATCCTGGTAAATGATTTAGTTTAACATCGTATTAGGGCGAAGCGAAGTCGAAGCGAAGTTTGTACACTTGTTATGGGTAGTGGTGTGCGATCGATCATTTTATACGTATATGAGTTGTGATATATTAAAATGTCAACTGTAATCCAATTTTTAACCGACTTCCTAAAGGGGGTGATAAAGGCAAAGCGCGGCACGTTTGGTTCCGCCACTTTGAGCACAATGCTTCAGTTTCGGTGGAAAGTGGGGGAACGGTAATCTTAAAAGTACGGAATGTCTTAACGCTAGAATCTCAGGTTTTTTCTGTCTACCCTGCTATGTGCGGGTTACAGCGTGAAGTTATAAAAGTGAAAGTTTGAACCTATTAAATAGAAGGTATATTTTTCTCTAATCTGGTGAGACAAACGCGGCGTTGAGTTCCGCCATTTGCGCCTAATTTTAAGAATTCGGACCCGGAGAATGGAGTGCCACCGTGACATTTAGGTTCTCTTTGCTTACCCTGCTATCAAGAAAGTACTCTACTAAATAAGCGTGAATCAGAAAAGAAATTTCCGATAGGTACATCAGACTTCCTAAAATGTATTTTTGGATATCAAGATATAGGCGACTAGTTAATTCAAAATAGTTTCTTTAATGTAAAATGTATAAATGTGTAAAAACTATACACCTCCTAAATCTATATATATAAAAGAAAGTCGTGTTAGTTACACCACTTATAACTCAAGAACGGCAGAACAGATTCGGCTGAAAATTGGTAGGGAGGTAGCTTAGAGCCAGGAGATGGACATAGGATACTTTTTATCCCGTTCGACAGCGATCCCGTGTGACTTGACATGAAACGTCAGTCACTATAAAACGTGGTATAACAAAAAAGAATCAGACTTGGAATAACAAAACGCAAATGACAGCTATGTAATTGACGTAAAATGACAGCTATGTATTGACGTATGGATGACAATTTGATATTTGTAAGAAATCAATATTAAAACTATTTCTATTAAATAAATAATTAACAAGTGGATTGAAGTGAAGTGAATGTTAATTAATAATGCCGCGACCAAGACGATCGAATCTTTCCCGACAAAGCCGTAATGCAAGAAGAATACAAAATACTGCAAATGAAAGGACTGAAGAAGAACAAGAAATTGCACGTGAACAGCGCCGCGATAGTATGGCTCGACTTCGTGCTTCTCAATCACGAGAGCAAAGTGAAGCAGCCCGTGAAACAGCTCGGTTGGCAATGCAGAATCGTCGAGCGAACAACAGAAGGCAACAAATAGATAATTTGCGACGCAGAACAAGATATTTAGCTGATTTGAATCGAGCAGCGTTTCGATACGATTGCAGCAATGATTACAGCTTGCATCCTAGCGTTTGCATTGGGCAAATGGACGTTGTTTGCGAGTATTGTGGTGCATTAAAGTTTTCCGGAGAAACGCCTGGATTATGCTGCCTTAATGGTAAAGTGAAATTGCCAGTGTTGACTCCGCCACATGAGCCATTGTATTCATTGCTTTGTGGCGAAACACGAGAATCACGCCACTTTCTTGCAAATACTCGAAAATACAATAGTTGTTTCCAAATGACGTCATTTGGGGCAGACATTATCGAAGAAGGAGGATTTAATCCGACATTTAAGGTATTTATTTTTGTACTTACATAGAATGTAGTTAAAGAATAACTTACTTTATCTATTGGTATGTATTATATTTGCTAATACTGAACTCTACTCTCCCACAGAAAAAGTGTTTATAACCCAGTTAATACTGTCTGGTTTTTATTTTGTAGATACAAGGACAGATTCACCATCGAATTGGATCATTACTACCTTTCGAAGATACACAGAATAAATTTTTACAAATATATTTCATGGGCAACATGGAAGAACAACTTGATCGACGCCTAGGGATCAATGCAGGAATGAAGCGAGCAATTATTCAAGACTTGCAGTGTCTGCTTCATGAACATCATGCGTTGGTCAGGTTGTTTAAGAGTGCTTTAGAGCAAATGCCAAATGATGACTATAAAGTTGTCATCAAAGCAGATAAACGACCATCTGGAACACACGAACGCACATTTAATGCTCCAACTGTAGACGAAGTTGCCATCCTGATTGTTGGTGAACAATTGGAAAAACGCGATATTGTGCTTACACGTCGCGATACTGGGCAACTGCAACAAATATCTGAAACTCATCGATCATATGACGCATTGCAATACCCACTGATGTTTTGGCAAGGAGAAGATGGATATTATTTTAATATTAAAATGATAAATCCATTGAATGGTAAAGTATCAGTATCTTAATAATGGTTAATGTCTGTATTATGTGTCTTTGAAATGGATAATTATCAAATTTTTAATTTCAGGTGAAGAAACTACAAAGAAAGTTAGCTCAATGAATTATTATGCATATCGTTTGATGATTCGTCAAAATGCTGACAACTATTTGCTGCGGTTTCGTCGATTGTTTCAGCAGTATTGCGTTGACATGTATGTAAAAATAGAAACGGAACGTTTAACATTTATTAGGTTGAATCAAGCCAAACTGCGTTCTGAGGAGTACATCCATTTACGTGATGCAGTTAGTACTGAAGGAAATGCAGCTAATATTGGTCGATTAACTATTCTGCCGGCGACGTACATTGGTAGCCCACGTCATATGCATGAATATGCACAAGATGCAATGACATATGTTCGTCATTACGGCCGGCCAGATCTCTTTATTACTTTTACCTGTAATCCAAAATGGATAGAAATTACTCAATTGCTGCTTCCCGGACAAACATCAAATGATAGACACGACATCACAGCACGTATATTCAGGCAAAAAATTCGGTCCCTGATGAACTTTATTGTTAAACAACGCGTCTTTGGAGATACTCGATGCTGGATATATTCAATCGAATGGCAAAAGCGAGGCCTACCGCACGCGCACATTCTTATTTGGTTAGTGGAAAGAATTCAGCCTGACCAAATAGATGATATCATATGTGCCGAGATTCCTGATCATGAAGTCGATCCAGACCTACATGATGTTGTTACTACTAATATGATTCATGGACCGTGTGGTGCCATCAATCCCCAATCACCTTGCATGGTCGATGGAAAGTGCTCTAAACGATATCCACGGAAATTAACGGCGGAGACTGTCACTGTCAACGATGGGTATCCGCTGTATCGGCGTCGATCACCAGATGACAACGGTCGAACTGTCACAACGAAAGTGAAGAGAATGGATTTCGTTGTCGACAACAGTTGGATTGTTCCATATTCGCCACTTATTTCTAAAACGTTCAAGACACATTGCAACGTTGAATACTGCAATTCAGTTAAATCCATAAAATATATTTGCAAATATGTCACGAAAGGCAGTGATATGGCGGTTTTTGGATTGCAATCCTCAAATACCAACGATGAAATTTCACGCTATCAAGTTGGTCATTATGTGAACTGTAATGAAGCGATTTGGCGTATATTCGCATTTCCAATTCACGAACGTCATCCTACTGTTATACATTTGGCGGTGCATCTGGAGAATGGTCAACGAGTATATTTCACGGCTTCGAATGCTACGCAACGTGCTGAAACACCTCCAGCAACTACATTGACCAGTTTTTTTGCAATCTGCCAAAGCGATCAGTTTGCACGAACTTTGCTTTACTCGGAGATGCCACGTTATTATACTTGGAATGCTTCATCCAAGAATTTTCAAAGACGGAAGCAAGGTGATGCGGTTCCTGGGTATCCAGATGTGCGTTCTACTGATGCTCTTGGTCGTATGTATACAGTTCATCCAAAGAATGATGAATGTTTCTATTTGCGGTTGTTGCTGGTAAATGTGCGTGGGCCAACTTCATTTGAGACACTACGAACTGTTAATGGTGTAATATTCCCAACGTATCGTGCTGCATGTGAAGAATTGAACTTATTAGAAAACGATACCCATTGGGATACGACAATCGCTGAAGCCATTATCTCTGCATCTCCAAGTCAGATACGCACATTATTCGCTATCATAATTTCGACATGTTTTCCATCAAACCCATGTAACCTGTGGCACAAATACAAGGATAGTATGTCAGAAGATATTTTACATCAAAGTCGTGTCAGTTCCAGAAATCACGATATTGAGATGAATGAAGAGATACATAATCGTGCTTTACTCTTGATCGAAGATATGTGTTACCTCATGTGCGGTAATTTATTAATCAGGTTAGGAATGCCAGCGCCAAATCGTGAAATGAATGACGCATTTAATCGAGAATTGGAACGGGAACGTGAATATGATCACAAGGAATTAGATTTAGTAGTTCAAAGGAATGTACCCCTGTTGAATAACCAACAAAAGGAAGTTTATGATACTTTAATGAAGGCAATCGCTGATGAAAATGTGGTTTATATTTCCTAGATGCCCCTGGTGGAACTGGCAAGACATTCCTTATGTCATTAGTTTTAGCAACTGTTCGGGCGAGATCCAACATAGCGGTTGCAGTTGCTTCTTCTGGAATAGCAGCCACATTGTTAGAAGGATGCCGTACGGCTCATTCAGCATTCAAATTACCGTTAAATCTTCAAACTATTGAAGAACCAACGTGTAATATTGCAACACACTCAGCAATGGCCAAAGTTTTAGCGGCATCGAAAATCATCATCTGGGACGAATGCACAATGGCGCATAAACGTGCATTAGAAGCACTTAACCGAACATTAAAAGATTTACGCAATGACTCGAGATGTTTTGGAGGAGCAATGATTTTACTGTCTGGCGATTTCCGCCAAATACTGCCAGTAATTCCAAGATCTACGGCTGCCGATGAAATAAACGCTTGCCTCAAATCGTCAAATCTATGGCGCTATGTGAAGAAACTGCACCTGACAACAAACATGAGAGTTACAATGCTTAATGATACATCTGCTGTAGATTTCTCGGAGCAATTGCTGACTATCGGTAATGGTCAAGTACCTGTCGATGAATTGAGCGGATTAATATCATTTCCAAATAATTTTTGTAATTTTGTCTCATCAAAAGACGAACTTATCAACAATGTATTTCCAAATATTATTTCTAACTACAAAAATAATGAATGGTTGAGTGAGCGAGCAATTTTAGCGGCTAAGAATAAAGATGTAGATGACCTGAACTACATAATTCAAAATAAGATCATTGGAACAATGCATTCATTCAAATCTATTGACTGCGTCACAAATGAAGATGAAGCCACCAACTATCCAATTGAATTTTTAAACTCTTTGGACGTGCCTGGCTTACCACCGCACAATTTACGCCTAAAGGTTGGCTCCGTAGTAATCATGCTTCGAAACATAAACCAACCAAAACTGTGCAACGGTACGC
>JAKGSA010000814.1:3314-28314 GCA_033558755.1 Philaethria dido
TATATATACAAATACGACTAAAATTTATTAAGTTTATGGAAATTTGACCAGAATATAACGATTTATATATTTTTTTATGTATGTCTAGGTAAAGGCGATTTGATGAGAATTGATAGTGATTTGTAAGGAATTTTAAGAAAACTACAACGCCAGTCGTGGCGCAGAGGCACAAGCGTGCGACTGTAAACGCGATAGGTTGTGGATTCAATTCCCATTCCAGAAAATGGAATTTTTCATTTCCTGGGTTTGGGAACAAGGCGAAGCGCGGCGTTGATTTCCGCCACTCAACACGCAATGCCTCAATTCAGCGGAAAGTGGGGAACGGAATTGTTGAAAGAGAGTGCCTTAGCACTAGATTCTCTGGTTCCCTCTGCCTACCCTGCCATATGCGGGATACAGCGTGAAGTTAAAAAAAAATCCATATAGAAACATTCCTCAACGTGAGGATTGAAACCACTACCATAATTTCTCTTAAATACTGTCCCATTGCACAGTGATATAAATCACAATAAACATATATACTTATACAAAACTAATCTAACCACCAGAGGCCTATCAATCTTGCAAATACTCCGTAGTAACCGAAGGCGATAAGTGGCCTTCCTGTTTGACAGACCATAATATCGTGTTTCGGGTTTCAGTGCTTCCTGTACAATTTCTGACATCGGTATTATAACTTGTAATTTAGTATACTTAGTAGATGTTTTAGAGCCAAACATTTGAAGGAAATGTATTTACTATATTTGTACCAAAAAGGTTTTCTTATAGATTTACGCCTTTCGGGTATGGCAGATTAGTCATGTAGAACCTAATTTCAAGATAAACTGTTAAAATATATTTCAGTTTAGTTTAGTATAGTGTAAATCATCAAGGGAATAATATTTAAAAACGTATTAACATATAAACGTAGATGGTTCGAACACACGACTCTTAGAATCCGCCCAAGCCAATTTAGCAATAGGATATGGTTCTACCAAGTTACGTCGAAATTCTTGTACGATTGTTACATTATGTTTTTATTATTTAACTATTAATTCTATTGTATGTTACTAAAATTAACACGCTAAAAATACTTCAGCCTAAAATATCTTTCCATTCGACCAACGCCTATCAAAATAAAAAAAAACTGTATATGCAAGTCGACTTATCAACCATATTCACGCGTCGTACAAATTTTACTATACCCCAAAAGAAAAAACAACAAATATTATAAATTTATTAATTTCCCAGCTCTTTATCATATCAAAATAGATTTTCCCTCACAACATGCAACTTAAAGCAACGCATATTGCCTTTAATGCATACAAAGTTTCCGATCGATTAACTTTGAAACTTCCTCGTTCCAATTAAGGGGAAGACCCGTAAAATACATAACAGGCTAACAATACACTTAGCTTATATCGAAGAGCCCTACGTACACTAATACAAGTGAGCAATTTAAAAATTTCCCAAGATTGTTATTTCGTCATTTTTAAATTATCATTATGCAAAAGATTCATTATTGAAGGAAATCATTTACTTTGAATTCTATAGTCCTCTTTTTGTAATTTCACGCTGTATCCCGCACATAACAGGGTAGACAGAAGGAACCTGACAAAAAAGTTCTTTTCAGATTACCGTTCCCCACTTTCCTCCGATTCCGTTCCAATCGAAGAAGTGATTATATTTAAATTATATTCATTTTCCTACTCTTGTAAGTCAATGAGCGGCGTTGAGTTCCGCAACTTAACATGCAATGTCTCTAATTCCGCCGGAATGACGAAAACCGTGTATTGACACAATGTTCTTATTAATTAACAAGTATTTAATACTTATATATAATTATATAAAATAATTTATATAAATAAATCGAACCCACAACCTCAGCAATTAACTACTAAACCCTACACACTATCTATAGGTAATTAAAACTCACTCCCAACTGTACGGGCGTTAAGCGAGGTTGAGGACTAAACGAGGACATGAGAATGATGACATTGGGAGAAGATAAGAGGTGCTTATACAGGCGACGGTGCTTCGCTCCCTAAAGCTTATTTGAATTAAGGTTTTTTTGTAATTTTTCTGTATTTTGAATGTTCAAAATTATATTTTTTTAAATATGACGTATTAAAAGAGAAACTTGTGTCAAGACCCTCTGTTGTCTACTTTTCGCCGGAAATCGAGACATTGCGAGTTAAGTAGCGAAATTCAACACCGTGATTTGCCTTACTACAGCAGGCAATAAAAATAACATAAATACAACTATTACCCCGAATGGAAATCGAACCTACAACCAATCGCGTTGAATTTCACAAACTTTCGCATTCATTATATTACATAAAGAAATCTTTTAACATAAAACAATAAGGGAAAAAGCTGTATATTTTTATAACGATTGTTATTCTTTAGAATAAAATCCAGCAATTTGGTTGACAAAAACGAAATAGACTTGCCTTTACAAAAAGCAATCCTAAACTTTCGAACTCTTATAATTCTCAGTTTTAAAGGAATATTTTAGCACTTTTAATTAAAAAAATTGTTATTTTTCTTATAATACTTAAAGTGAGGAACGGAAAGAGAACGGAGTGTCTTAATACTAGGTTAAAAAAAATTTAAAGGGATTCGGTCGATTTTGATTACCTTTGGATAAATTCATACGAACGAACGAGATCTATAATTATGAACGAATAAATATATATTTTTTTTTTTTAACTTCACGCTGTATACCGTATGTAGCGGGGTAGGCAAAGGGAACCAGAGAACCTAGTGTGAAGACACTCCATTCTCTTTCAAAAATTCCGTTCCCCAGTTTCCGCCGATTGAGGCATTACGTGTGTGCTTGTTACCAAATCCAAGAAAATGAAAATACTAAATTTTACATTTCTTGGAATGGGAATCGAACCCACAGTCTGTCGCGTTTACAGTCGCACGCTTGTGCCTTTGCGCTACGACAAACGAATAAATATTTGTCGCCTATACGTCGCGCACGCATCGCACGCTATAATATACATGGCATAATTACTCTGCTATCCTACTATATGCGGGATATACAGTATGAAGCTAAAAAAATATTTATAAATTGTTAATATCATTTCTCAGGTAACAAAAAGCGCTGCGTTGATATCCCCCACTCAACACGCAATGTCTCAAATTTGGGCCGAATATGAAGAACGAAGTGTCTTGACTCTAAGTACTATTTACCCTGCCATACGTGAAAATGTGTAAAATTATAAAAAATCTATTAATGGAATTGAACCTACATTCTATTAGGTAGTATCGTCTTACATTTCATCCGTACTTAAATATCAATTGTAATTAAGTAAATTACTATATAGGTTTTAATATTAAAGACCGCAAACCAAATACTGTCAAACGTTATCTATCTACGAAATGTGAAGGTTAACCAAATTATTAATAATAGATAAGATTTATTATATATTGAATTTCACTATTTTGATATTTGATTAAGTGGAGAAGGGAAATGTTAAAACAGAACGAAGTGTTTTAACACTAGGTTCTCTAGTTCCCTCTGCCTACCCTGCTATATGCGGGATACAAGGTAAAGTCTTATAACTATTTTGTACCATACTAGATATTTATCATTATATTATGGTCAAATTACACAAAACCCTTAAATGTTTCAAAATTGTAGCCTATGTGTTATTATGATAAATAATCTTTATTATCGTAAAGTTTCATCAAGTTCCGTTCAGTTTTTGCACAAGTAACAAACATCCAACTTCATAAAGATGAATTGATAAGACGTCAATTTTATAGTATTACATTCATACATATATAGCTTTAACTCAAATTTGAAATAAAACAGATAAAGAAACCCAAATAATAAGGAATTGTTATTACAAGTTAATTATTATTTCGGAAGCATCCGAAACGTTCCGTGGCTGCAAAATAAGATGAAATCCTTCGGGGAAATTCTCAACTAGACTACAAAATAGTCAACAAGATGAACCGGGGAACAAGTTATAAAAATAGACGAAAACAGCTATATTTATCCCGCATAGCAAGGTACTTTGAGAGAAAATAGTGTCAAGCCACTCCGTTACCCTTTTTCTGTACTAATTCATGACATTATATGTTAAAACATACATACATACATAGTTTCACGCTGTATCCTGCATATAGCAGGGTAGGTAGAGGGAAACTAGCGTTAAGACACTCCGTTCCCCACTTCCCGCCGAATTGAGGCATTGCGTGTTGTGTGGTGGAACTCATACAAAAGCCAGGAAATGAATATTTCTATTTCCTTGAGTGGGAATCGAACCCAGAACCTGTTGCATTTATAGTCTCACACTTATGCCTCTGCGCCGCGACAGGCCTTGAAAGATAAATTATTTTTAAAAAATAACTAAAAGGGACACGCTTAAATATATTATCTGGTATACCGTATTGCCCTGGCAAGGATATCAGGTCCATGCTGTCAAAATATCGTAGCCATCTGCTCCGGACACGTAAGAATATTTTCAAGCCAATCGGACAGCAAGAAGTAGGTCAAAAAGCGTTGCAATTTTATTTCATGACTGATATATATAGGTGAAGCCAATAAAAGTTAAATTGGAGTGAGTGGAATACCCCAGGTATACATTCAAGTGAAAAAAAATATATAAAAATGTTCCTACCATCTAGATAAAAATATCATTAAAAAACTCAAAATGAAGAGCAGAGAGGTATAATATATGTAAATGGAGCACTTTTTACATTATCAATACAGTAATTTTAAAATATAACCAATACTATAAAAAATTTACGTCTAATAAAGTCCCATCAATCATGTATGAACCTACACCCACCACCTTAGAAACCTCCCAAACCATTAAAACTATAAACTATCTAAAAAACAATACATCCAAACATATTTAAAAAAAAACGCATTATGAAAAAGAATTTCTTCGTATTTAGACTAGAATTCCCTACTAAGGGTAATTGTTATTCCCGTAGCAAATATCGCGTTGAATTAAAAGTTAAAAAGAGGCTTAAGTGCTTCCGGCTCGTTTGAAACGTTCGCTGTGACAAAGAAGAGACCGTTTTAAATTCATAGCGGTTAGGCATTTAGATTTTATACTGTAAGGCTACGCTAAGATTTTGCTTGCCTGTAAAAAAAGTATTTTTTGCTTCACATTTAGTACGTTGCTATGCAGTAAACAGAATGAAAAGAAAGACCCTAGTGACCTGCTCGAATTTGTGACATTGTGTGTTGAGTGGCGGAACTTAACGTCATGTTATGTTTAAACATAGCGGGAAAGTGCGAATAATTTAAATATATTCGTGTCTTCGAGTGATGATCGAACTTACAACCCCGTTTACAGTGAGAAACTATTCCACTGCCCCACGTAGGATTCTCCCTATATATAAAATATTAACCTTCAAGAACGATAAATATATCAAAATGGAGTGATCCATTAGGCTACCTTAAAATTAACATATATAACTTATTTTTTTTATTTTTAATAATAGAATACACAAATACATTATTAAAACAGATAATTGTTTAAAACATTCTTTTTTCTCTTTATATCATTAAAAAAAAAAAGAATAATTGTCAAACTATTTTTTTGTATAAGTCACATCTCCCGAATGTCAAACCAACTAAGTTCCAAAAAAATAAATATTTTACACATAAAAAAACTTATTTTAAATAATATAATGTTCAACTTACCTTTGCAAATTCAATTTTCAGTGTACAGCATCCGGAGTATATGTCGCAGCCGTGTAGTGCCTCTTTAGCGCGGGTCGCAGATTCGATGCTCTCGAATTTGTAGCCAGGAGTTAAGGAATCATTTGTAAATTTTGTAACAACAATAATATAATTACTTAAAAATAATATTTTCTTAATAATATATATTTATACATATAATAAAAATATTTTAGAAATGTATAAAATTTTATCCACAGCAAGATTCAAACCTGCGCCTCTTGGAATCCGCCCAAGAGCTCTAACTAAGCTATACATTCCTATCGCAATTACATCGAAATTCTTATAAGGTTACCTACTACGACTTATTTTTGTTGACAGTATCATATTATTTCTTATATAGGTACCTAATTGTAGAAATTCACACACTAAAGATTATAAGCATATAGCAAAGAGGTACATAAGTCTATCTATTTACTTCACCTGTATTCAACATAAGTGAAGAACGGAGTGAAGAAGTGGAGAACGGAGTGTCTTAACACACAAGGACCTCTTTACTTACGCATGTAAGCATATAACATGTATAAGTTTGTATATAACCCAAATAACTATACTTAAAGTACAATATACAATCTGTCATACATAAAATTTTAACAAAAAAAACGACTTCAAATAAAATGCAATAAAAAGTAAAATTATTACTAATAATTCAAAAAAAAGACTTGTCAGATCTTAAGCAAATTTAAATGGGACATCAAAAACTATCATTTAAAAAAAGAATCATCAAAATTGTTTCACCCAGTAGAAACTTAAGCATAAAAAACAACCGAATTGAGAACTAGAGTAGTTTGGTGGTAGGAGGTACAAACCGTAGGACGACCTACGACTGGCTCGCGACCACTATCATCTCAAAGACGAACCGCCAAATATCTATGCCAAATATGTGTCCGGTTCGATGACATGTAAGTCAGCTTTTCCCCATTCCCACCCATCCTTTCCCCAGAATGTCGTGATTTCGATAGTGGACTACTATATTGTCCTCACCTTCCATCTGTATCCTCTAGGTCGGAAACGCATTTACAACACCTCTGATATTGTAGATGTCTATGAGCGAAAGTAACCACTTACCATCAGGTGGTCCTTCTGCTCGTTTGCCATCCGTTATCCATAAAAAAGCTTCCTCTTTTTTTGAAATCGGTTAAAAGTACTATTCTCTCGCGTCTCTATTCATAAACACTCGCTATATTTATTTTTTGATGGACTTTGTTGAGATATGTCTGTTTCAGTATTGTTTATAGAATAACATTGTGAAAATGCAGGTGTTGCTGTGTTTCAATCATTGCTTTTCATTGAAACTTTTAAGCTTGTTATTTTAATCTTTTGACCTATTTTGTATGACAGATTGTGTATTGTTTACTTAGAGTGGAGTATTTTTACCCGATTTGAAATATTGATCGACGAGGATACTTCGATTCATTTTTTTTCGTGCTCATAAGTTTTTTGTGATTCTGATTGTATATTTGTATGTAGGTATGGTATACAATATATTTATTATGTTTACATATATCCTATTGGATGTCTATTTTTTTATTATTGTTTCCTTTTTTTTTCTTTTATGTACTTTAATCCCGCCTGTAACATACTCATCCACTTCCACAGGTTGACTGGAAGAGATCTCTTTCAGGGATAAGTCCACCTTTGTAAACTAAAAAATGTATTTACTTTTTCTCATATATTTTAAGTACAATAAAGAATATACATTCTTTTTTACCCGACTGTCAGAGGAGGGTTATGTTTTTCGCGTGTATCGTGTATGTTTGTAATATTTAGATAGGTAAGAAGTTAGATAGGTATTGATACTTCAAGTGTTCTTAGATAGTCACTTTTAACTCATTACGGCGCCGTCTAGAGGCAATTACGTCATGAACAAAAACAAAAATATCGTTGATGGGTGTCAAATGAAAGGACTTAATTAAAACATTTCAAATAATATAACAGATAACTAGCTTTTATAGCTAACTTTATTTATATTTGCTTCCTAAACTTGAAGAATTGGTTCAGTCGGGTGTTTTGTTTTTTATAATTATGTGAGTTATTTATATGATAGCTAATGTTCCTGACATGGTCCCATTTAAGTTTTGTCAAGTTCTGATAAGTAGTTTTTGAGTTATTCGTGACAACTTTGTTTCTTTTTGTTAAAATTATAAATATTTTGAAAACAAGCTTCTATTTGTGACGTTTATTATTGAAGATAATAATCATATTAAAATTATTTTCATCTCTCTGGTCTGGTAAAACGAAGCCCAGCGATAAGTTCCGCTTATACACGTAGAATCTCGAATTCGTACGAAAAATGGAGAACGGAATGTTATAACACTATGTTTTCTTTAACTTTTTTAGCTTCATACTGTATCCCTCACATAGCAGAGGGAACCTGAGAACCTAATGTTAAGACACTACGTTCCCCATTTTCCGCCGAATTGAAGCATTGCGTGCTGAGTGGCGGAACTCAACGAGCTTTGCCTTGTTACCAAGCCCAGGAAATGAAAATACTGAACTTTTACATTTTCTGGAGTGGGAATCGAACCCACAACCTGTATCGTTTACAGTCGCACGTGCCTCTGCGCTGTGACAGGCGTTACTGCTATAAAGCGAGAATTAAAGTAATTATATTTATATTAGATACCACAATCTAAGTAACATAAAGATGTACATAAAGCTTTTACTCCATACATTATAATAATTGAAATTGTAGCTCACTTGAGATCAAAGGGAGTATTTACGATAGCAGTAAAAAACAATGTTCAAACATTACTAGCGTCTTGTAAACATTCAATATATCGTGTATTTAAATTTTATCTAAGTATTATGTATTATATTATTTATTAGAGAAGGTTATTGAATTTAGGTTAATATTTTACGCCTGGCACAAGCGTGCGACTGTAAACGTTGTGTTGAGTGATGGAACTCAACGCTAAATTGATTTGATTTGCACTGTAATTTTTTTTTAACTTCACGCTGTAACCCGCATGTAGCAGGGTAGGCAGAGGGGACCTGAGAACCTAGTGTTAAGACACTTCGTTCTCTTACAACAATTCTGTTCCCCACTTTCCGCCGAATTGAGGCATTGCGTGCTGAGTGGCGGAACTCAACGCCACACTTTGCCTTGTGAAAAATTCCATTTCCTGGAGTGGGAATCGAACCCACAACTTGTCGCGTTTATAATCAGACGCTTGTACCTCTGCGTCACGACAGGCGCTAGCTATCATAACCATAACAATCATCAAAACTAATTCACCCAGTAAAAAATAACACATATAAAAAAAAAAAACAAAAAATCGAGAACCTCTTTTTAAAAAAAATCGGATATAAAAACTAAAAAATGACTAATATTTACACTAATTCAACACCACTCAATCACATGTATCTCCAAATCGCTTTATCATTCGCTTCCTACGCGAACTACTAAAACATGAATACCACGTGTGAACTATTTCTCATCGTATATTTTTATTTTTACACTTACGTAAATCAAATATATACATTTTTAGCTTAATTTACACTGCTGTATATTTTACAAGATACATATAATATGACTAAAATTTTTATAAATAGTAATCTATGTGTTATTCTGTACTAACTGTATATGCTATAGGTCATGGGTTCGGATCCCATTCGGGGAATGACTATATTTAATGAATGACTAATTTTTTCACGCTGTATCCCACATATAGCAGGGTAGGCAGAGTAAGGCAAGTGGGGAACGGAGTGGCGTTCCCCACTATCCGCTGAATTAAGGCATTACATGCGGAGTGATGGATGTCTCCAATTTAGACGGACATCGGCGAACGGAGTGTCTTAACACTATGTTCTCTCTGACTACCCTGTATGCGGAATAAAGCTTGGAAGTCCTTTTTTTAATGTGTTATTCTGATATATAAATTACCAGCTGTATACCGCGTCTTTATTTGGTCGACTTTAGAACCTAATATCCCGTTTTTCCGATTTTATAAGAAATTCCGAAAAATCGTCTCTTAATTCTTCCCTACATTCCCCAAGGAGACTACATATCAAATTTTAGCTTTCTAAGGCCAGTAGTTTCACCTGTACGTTGTCTGTCAAACGTACATCAATTCTAGCGTTTTTTATAGACATATATAGATAGATATTATTATAAAGTTTCATCTAAATCTGTTCAGTAGTTTTCGCGTGAAAGAGAAACAAACATACATTCATCTTCACAAACATTCGCCTTAAAAATATTAGTAGAATAAAATTATTGGACACTAAGACTAATGTGGGGAGATTAAAGAATTTAGTTGTTACGTACATTATAATTAATCATATGACATTTTTTTTGCTATTTTAAATGAACATGTTAATTTATAATGACTTCATAGTACAGCTGTAGTGTATGAGTTTTTTAATGGAATTTGACAGTTGGAACTTGAAATATTTCACCTTGGAATATTATTTTTTGAACAGTTTTAGCCTTTTTACCGCACATAGTAGACAAAGAAAAACTAATGTCCAGAGAGTGTCTTGACGCGACTACTTGACTACTTTCTGGTGGAAATAGAGACATTGAGTGATGAGCGAAGGAGCTTAACACCGCGCTTTGCCTTACAAAAGCAGAGAAATTAATACAATTTAAATGCATACAATCATACCCTGAGTAGGAATCGAACCCACACCTCAAAAGTCGTATTTACAATAAAAAAATAAACCAAACTACGTAAAAATAACACCTAACATTACAATTAATTCCAGCTTTAGAAAAAAAAACAATATAAAAATTATTAAAAAAAAAAACAATACACTCATCTCTTTCATTCACTCAATAGTTATTTGTTCCACAAACAATTCTGCTTTTATGACTTTTAACTACTTAAATGTTGAATTGAATTAAGCACCTTATTTTTATACTATTAAAGTTCAAAATTAAGTAACATAAGATCTAACCGATGTATTTTACAGTGGCAGTAAAGACGTCAGCATCGTCTAACCGCAAGTGGGTAGTACAATAGTATTTATATTTATTTCTTACTAACTCGTTATTTTTAAAGTTCTCGTTTCACTAATAAAGAGATATAGCAATAAAAATAAAGATTTAACAGCTTCACGCTTTTTCCCGCAAACATAGAACACAAAACATAGTGTTGAAACACTCCGTCATTCACTTTCCGCCAGTAATTAACTCGACTCGACAATCGACTAAATGCTGAGTGGCGGAACTCAACATCAAGCTTTTCGTGTTTACAGTCACTGTCCCACTGCACTAAGATAAGCAAGAAATATGCCTTCACCTTTGACTATTAAGTTTGAAATTAGAAAAAAAACACAGCTTGAACTTGAACCCGCTACCCTTATTCAATATTTCATGATTTTTCCAAAATTAAGTCATAATCAATTCGGCGGAAAGTGGAGAACGAAGTGTCTTAACACTAGGTTCCCTCTGCCTACCCTACTATATGCGGGATACAGCGTGAAGTTAAAAGAAAAAATTACAGTGCAAATCAAATCAATTTAGCGTTGAGTTCCATCACTCAACACAACACAATTCAGGTGACAACTGACGGAGTGTCCTCACACTAGATTCACTCTGAATACCGTAATATGCAGTATAATTGATTGACCTGTACACTATGACTACCCTGCTAAATGATAACCGTCAACCTGCTTTTCTTATCAAAACAAATACCCTACACTTTCCACCAATATTACATTATAAATAACACAATACCCACCTTATTGCCATATAAATAATGTTTATTCTACAATAACGGGGTAGACAGGTATAAATGAGATCGTATATTTATATAAAAAACCACTATGAAACGTTAAGACGTGTTTATTTATGTACCCTTTTTACTGGTAACGATATGACCCATTGCGGTTGGACGGTGGTGTGGAGCGAGTATTAGCGGATATAATAATACAAAAAATCAGCTTCACGCTATATATAGTCAGAGAGAATCTAGTGTCTGGACACTCTGTTCACCGCTTTCTGTCTCCATTCGACACATTACACGTTAAGTGGCGAAATTAACTGCGCGATTTGTCTTTGTGCGTTATATAAAATAAAAAAAAATGAAAAACAGAATATTATTTAAGAATATAATATAAGATATATAAGATACTTATAAATTTATCTTCTAAATTGTAGTTTATATGTCTGTATTCTGATGAATAAGCTATATTACAGTAAAGATTCATTTATATCTGTTTAGTAGTTTATTCATTTAAGATAAGTTAATACAGTTTTTTGGGTTTCACATTTCAAATAGCAAATAAATTAAGGAAATAATATTTGGAGAATGTAATAAAGAAAGGAATCTTTTTTAAAATTTTATCCTACTAACATATAGAATACAATGATATAGTATCTTGTACTCTATATACGGTGTATGTATACCGAAGTAGCATAATATTAAATTTGAATTTGTATTCAATAAAATTAATAATATAATTTTAAAGATTACATGACAATGAATAAAAAATATAACACATTCATTATTTTCCTAAAAAAGTTAGTTATTTTTAAAATTACTCCAAAAATTAACAACTTTATAACTAAACAATCCGCTGACACTAACACTCTACACGTAGAGGCAATGAAAAATATACTACGTCTTATGATTGAGGCCATCCTGAAAGATTCACATTATTTCATTTTGGTTACGAAACTATTATTATAATTGAATGTAGGTGAAAATATATGATAGAGTAGTCTTTTATAATTCTATAGGCATATTTTTTTTAAGGCCTTTGCAAATAACATTATATTCAGGGCAGGTAGAAAGAAAGCAGTGATAAATAATTTCGATATCAAACTTCTGCTTATTTTAGATCTACCACAAGTTGAGTAATGGCGTTAAACTCCGCACTTATAATCAAGTAAATAAAAAAATCTAATAATATCTAGAAATAAATTTTAATCTACAAAAGGATATTCAGGATAAAATATTTCAAGATGGCGCAAAAAAATAATATTTGTATACATAGTTAAACATACTACTGTCCCTGTTGACGCGTTAACAACGCGTTGCCTAGCAACGTATATGTCACTTTATATAAACATAAGTGTCAAATCATACCATGGCTTGTGTGTTACTTATTTTAAAAAGATATTATCATTCTGAACTCCTTCACTATGTCTATATATAAATACGTAAAGCAAAAACTTTGGATCCCATTTTACGAAAATTACGCGGACGGAGGAGCATGAAACTTGGCACACTTATAGTTTATATAGAGAAGGAGTGCAGAATACTAATATTTTTCTTAAACAATGCATAAAAAGTAAATTAAATTAATAAAATAAATGTTACACACACTACCTTGGTTTGACATCCATGTTTATACAAAGTGACATATACATTACTAAAGACAACGCGTTGTTAACGCGTCAACGGGGACAGTAGTATAAGTGTGCCAAATTTCATGCTTCTCCATCCGCGTAATATTCGTAAAAGTGGGTACAAAGTTTTTGCTTCATGTATGAATATATCGATACTTATATAAACGAATTCTATTATATTTTTATATTTTATTTATCTTTAACATTACATATAACTTCTTTATACAAAAATAACATAATATTTCTAATACGAGGCCTTCAGAACCTATATTATAAATGTGGATATGAATAATAACTTTCGTTACAAATGTCAAGAGTTCACTGAAGTAAATCGACCTACTGTTATTCCACGAAAAATATTGGATTATAAATATATAAAACCCAGCAGTTTCACTCTTTAATATAAAGCAGGGGCAGAGAGAACGGAAAGTCAAAACACTCCGTTTTATATTTACCGCGCCAATTTTAAACTCCACACCATATTACTGCTATTTTAGCCAAATTTACAACAATATTATTTTACCACTCTTATTTCCTACTTACTTAATAATCCTTAGTATGTGAATAACGCTTTAACATATATAAAAATATTTAAGATCCAAAAACAGAGTAAGCTAAAATCTAGTATTATACACCTATTCCCTTCATTCGTTTAAAACAAACTTATTATACTAAGAAAAATACTGAATATCATATAAAAATTAATTACTTTTTAAAACGTCACAGGATTTGAACCTGTTTTTAGAACCCAATGATTTCGCTATACTTTACGCTTTTCTGCATAGCAGAGAGCTAGGGAGAGAAAATTTCATAACTCTCCATTCTTCATTGGCACATATACCGAATTTTTTATACAAATAAATATATAGACATAAAAAAACATATTAATTATTTTTATATTCTATTTGAAAAGGATATTCAACCATCGCCTGTACACCATTTTTCTTGAACACCACAATCCTCTGTACTTGCCCGTGCGGCGTGCTTATTGTGTGTATGACATCCTGTAACAACAGAAACATACATTAATAACAAATACAATGAAACAAATAATTTTTGTAAGTAGCTTTTATGTAGATGTAGGTTTGATTTCCACTTGATTCACAACAAGAGTATTACTACTCTAAATACATGAACTTATAAGAATCCATTGAGAAATAGCTATTTTTAAAAATTATCAATTTGATATATGGAATTTTTCATTTCGTGCTTGGTAACAAGGCAAAGCGCGGCGTTGAGTTCTGCCACTCAGCACGTAATGCCTCAATTCGGCGTAAAGTGAGGAACGGAGCGTCTTAACACTAGGTTCCCTCTGCCTACCCTGCTATATGCGGGATACAGCGTGAAGCTATGCATGTATGTATATATATAGTTGTGGGTCCTATTTTCACGGGATTTATATTAAAAAAGTAATATATAAAGAATATTTAGGCAATTAAAAAAAAAAACACATTTTTAATAATATATTTTTTTTTATGATAGTTTAAGCTTGTGATGTGGTTCCGTTTAATTTTAGTTAAAAATTGACGAGTATTTTTTGAGTTATTCGTAATATATTTTTTTTCAGTCAACTACATATATTTTAGTATTGAATTCTATTCTGTAAACCTATTTGTGCTTTTGTGATAACAGAGTACTAGAAAGTGTTCGAAAACTCTAGTTTCCTACGAAGTTACATTTTAATATCAAAACTATTATAGAGCTAAACCAATAAATAGTACAAGCACAAATAAAGGTTAAGCAACATTCATTCATTCCAGTCAGTTATTGATGGGTACGCATTTTTGATACAGTACCAATTATTTCAGCAACCAACATTTCAGACAATATCTAGACCAACTAGGTCACTAGTTGTCAAGTAAATGGGTCCTTCGATGTTAAATGATGCTTTATACAAGCATCCTCTTACCTCTTGAAATGAGCCAACTCATAGAAAAGTAAGTTATAATTTACATACAATTGACTGTACAATTTTTTAATAAAATATTTTTTATATGTATATAAATTAATAGATAAAATTCATTTTTCTTACTTAACATTATAAATACAAAAGTTTGTATGTACGTGTATTTGTTAGTCTTTTACGTAAAAACTACTGAACAGAAATAGATGAAACTTTACAGTAATAAAGCTTATATATTAGGAAGAAGAAATAATTTTGTGTAATTTGGCTGTAATATAAGTATCTAGTTTCAATAAAAAATCGCACTCACAATATAAAATCTTTACTAATATTATAAATCTGAATGTAAGTTTGTTTGATACGGTTTCACGCCAAAACTGCTGAACCGATTATCATAAAACTTTGTCAATATGTTCTTAGAGCTATTAAAAAGGCAAAGGATACTTCTTGTAAAAAAATATTATGGAAGACATGATTGTTTGTTGAAAAATCTTAAAAATTTGCGACTTTTAGGCCTTCAAATCAACGCATATACGGACTATATATATAGTATGTGGCAGTGGCTAAGAAAATATTGGGCATAAAATTGCAAAAACCAAGTTGTGACATTTTAAAGACCTAAAAAAAAAGGTCATCACCAAAATTCGATAGAGAAATTACTAAATACCTATATCGGCTTCCCTAAATATATCGGCTTCCCTAAAATACCGGCTTCTCTTAATATATATACCGGCATGAAACTTTTAGTTAGGCAAGCCGGTAAATTCAGGATTTACCGGCTTACCATTTACTTAGACCACGCGAGTGAAGTAACAGCTGGTATATACATAGTTACCACTCAAAAATATGTACCGACTTTTTACTCTATTTATTAAATCACCTATTAAATAAGACCATCTAAAAGAAACCAATATAAACCTATAAATAGAAATGTATTAACGATGCCTTACAAAACAGTTCAGAAAACGCCGACTAACTTCGACCGCACCTAACTTCTTAGTTCTGGCGAACAATTTTCAGAACATTTCAAGTTTCTCCAACTATTTTGGACGTATTATTTTGTTCGATATGAATTTTCAATATAAATTTTTAGCGAAGTTTATTATGCACTAGCTGTATCCCGCGACTTTGCGTGGACTATAAAACCTAAAATATGTACGATTTTTTAGGTAGGTTTCGTGGTAATCTCTTTTAGTGCTCCCCTACACTCCCCAAGGTATATACGTTGTCTATCAGTAACTCAGTAACGCAAGCATATATATTGAGTTTGCTTGTTTTGAACCTGGGACCTCAAACTTTTATTTTAGTCGTAAAAAATAGGTGTGAAACATATTTTCTACAATAGCGATAATGCTTTCGTATTCCTAACTACTTATCCGATGGACACATAAATTCCCTTTAAAATATCAACTGTTCCAAGTATAAAAACACTATAAAATTCTATAATTACACTACTAAAATAATATCAATTTAGTGTGCCACGACACCATGAGAGCTGTGTAAAGCTAAGTAAGCAGTTATCAGGCGATCCCATCCTTGCTAGATTACTTTCCATCTACCTTACAATACTTACAATTTCCGTTAAAATTAAAATAACCGTGAAAATAATCAACGCCCGTCTTGGCGCAGAGGCACAAGCGTGCGACTGTAAACGCGTCAGGTTGTGGGTTCCATTCCCACTACAGGAACTGTAAAATTTAATATTTTCATTTCTTGGGTTTGGTAACAAGGGAAAGCGCGGCGTTGAGTTCCGCCACTCAACATGCAATGCCTCAATTATGCGGAAAGTGGGGAACAGAAATGTTGAAAGGGAACGGAGTGTCTTAACACTAGGTTCTCTGGTTCCCTCTGCCTACCCCGCTATATGCGGGATACAGCGTGAAGTTAAAAAAAAAATTATCAAGAGAAATACTAAATTACTTATATTCAAACAAAAGTGTTATAAACTAGTTTAAAACTATCCCTATTTTAATAGTTATTAAGGTCATACGACTCACATTGGTAACTATGAACGTTAAACGGATGCACATGACACGCTCCTTGTACTACGGAAGTTCACGTATTGGAATTCCAACTAACTTCGTGAGCTTTTTAAAACATTTTTTGCTACTTTCAGCCTACAATTTTTTTATTAGATTTAGCTAGGCATTGAGGCCTGTCGTGACGCAGAGACACAAGCGTGCGAATGTCAACGTGACAGGCTGTGGGTTCGATTCTCATTCCAAGAAATGTAAATATTAAATAATATTTAGTACTTCCATTTCCTCGTTCTGGTAACAAGACAAAGCGCGGCATTGAGTTCCGCCAATTAGCACGCAATGCAATTGCGGCAGAAAGTAGGAAACAGAAATATAAACAAAAGAGAACGGAATGTCTTCACACTAGGTTCTTTGCGTACATCGCTAGTACATCAGCTTCCTGCCAGTAAAAGTACCTTAACAACCGGTCGAGCCATTTCAGAGATTAGCTGGTACCAACAGACAGGCAGACAGACAAAAATTGTAAATATTGCAATTTTTTTATATGTATAGTATATTTTTTTTATTTTTATGTATAATAGATATATAGATTAAGGTAATACGAGCCACATTAGAAACTATGAACGTAAAACGTATGGACATGACACACTCCTTGTAGCACGGAAGGCTTTTCAAAACTGTTTTGTTGCTCAGCCGAAGTTTATTTTATTTTATATTTTTTATTTATATTGTAGCAGAAGCTTCACGAACGCTTGTTTTTTCTATGAAATTGGATTTTATAGGGATTTGGCTCAATCTGTTGCAAATCATTCAATTGTTTGCTTTGTTGTCTCTTTGTTATTTTTTGTTGAGTTTTTTCAAAAATATTATTTTATAAATTTACTTGCGTGATGGATTATAAGCGATGATAGCAAGTTCGAATGCAAAACTTGTAATTTTTTTGGATTGAAGCTACACGTTTAAGGTGAAAGAGAAATTGTTAAACCTACTGGTTCGCACTTTCGCACCGAAACCGATACATTGCACATTGAGTTGTGGAATTCAACGCCACGCTTTGTTTTTAAGAACGAGGAAATGAAAATAATTTAAACATAATCAGAATCTCGAGTTGGAATCGAACCTACAATCAAGTGCATTTAAAGTTGGACACTAGTTCGTAGTGCTTGGATGGTTTGTCATAATTTAACAAAAAAAGAAAACCGGCTTCATATAAAATTCCACGAAAATGTAACATTATTACGAATAGCTCAAAAACTACTCGTCAGATCTTAATTAAAATTGAATGGGAACGCATAAAAAAGTATCATTTAAAATGGTTCACCCAGTAAAAAGTAATTCGATAACACACAAAAAAAATACAATTTTTTGAAGTCGGTTAAAACACAATAGGTTACAAGAAGTTTTGAGTTTAATAAATGACTAATTATAAAAACAAATAAGCTATATTTAAATAATGAAATATATTTTAAATACTTTAAATGAACGAAGCGTACACAACAACCGGACACGATGTTGCCACTCAATAAATTGACCAGTTGGCAATTTAAATTATAGTAATTGAATTCATTTTGTATGCTGGCAATTTATTAATAAGCACTTTCCTGGCGTTTCTTTATTTTTTTTTTATTTACATATTACGCGCAAGGAGCGGAAACTGTGCGTATAAATTATATCTAGTATTATTTAGTATTTTCATTTCCTCGCTCTGGTAACAAGGCAAAAGTGCGCCGTTGAGTTCCGCCACTCAGCACGCAATGCCTCAATTCGGCGGAAAGTGGGGAACCGAAATGTTAAAAGAGAACGGAGTGTCTTAACACTAGGTTCTCTGGTTCCCACTGCTTACCCTGCTATATGCGGGATACAGCGTGAACGTATACAAGTGCGTAATAAGTGTTTTGTAACTTATTTATGATCCATTCAAACAGGGAAAGTTTTTTATGACATTATAAATCTTAGTTTCACTTAAATGAATATCAATTTACAATAAGACATATTATTTATATTTACAACAAAGTAAACTTAATTCATTTAATTATTAATTACTATTTAAGTTAGGAATGGAATGGTCTTAACACTAGGTTCTCAGGTTCCTTCTGCCTACCCTGCTATATGCGGGATATACAGTATGAAGCTAAAACAGAAGAAACAGCAAATTTACAATCGGATACATTTTGAAAATAATATATTCGAACTTTAGTTATTATTGCAATAAGAATCACCTCGTTTCAAGGAAATATATTATTTAAATTAAAAAATGAAACAGTTTTTTGTATTTAATAAGGCAAGTTTAATTGCATCAGGTTGGTGACAATTGTAGAATTTTGATAGACCGAGAGAAGCTAGTGCGAAGACACTCCGTTCTTTACTTTTCACCAAAGACATTGCGTGTTAAGATGTGGAACCACCACCGCGCCTTAACTTTCCAGAGCTTTATACAACACACATACATATGTCATAAATGTCCATGTATATGTCATATATAATATAACTTCACGCTCTATCACGCATATAGCAGGGTAGGTAGAGAGTATTAAGACACTCCGTTCCCAACTTTTCGACGAATCGAGGCATTGCGTGCTGAGTGGCAGAACTCAACTATATACTGCATTAACGTGAAAGTCTTTGTATTTTTTTCACTTTTCCGTCCAAGTTATTTCTAATACTAACACAGCAAGTCCGCTCGCTCTCGAGATTGTCACGGGTAATCCCCGGCTCAGGAAACAAAAAGCTCTAAAAGGCACACTAATATATATACTACATACATACATTTATAGATTTTGTTCCTTATACAATGAAATTGAATTTATTTTTCACCGACTTTAAAAAAGACGGAGGTTTTCAATTCGACTGTATATTTTTTATGAATCACCGCATACCTTTTTACAGGGTGAACCAATTTTGTCGATTCTTTTTTTATATAAGCTTATAAGTAACTAAGTTTAAGATACGCGACAGGTTGTGGGTTCGATTCCCACTCCAGGAAATGTAAAATTTAGTATTTTCATTTCTTGAGTTTGGTAACAAGGCAAAGAGCGGCGTTGAGTTCCGCCACTCAACACGCAATGCCTCAATTCGGCGGAAAGTGGGGAACGGAATTGTTGAAAGAGAATAGAGTGTCTTAATACGAAGTTCTCTAGTTCCCTCTGCCTACCCTGCTATATGCGGGTTACAGCGTGAAGTTAAAAAAAAAAAAGAAATAATTCACACACGATCACTTCCCTAGGAGGGAATTGAACCCACAGCCAAACTTTTGTTATAATCAGAGCCTGTCCCACTTCGCCACAATGTATATAATATTAGTAAAATCTACAAATAGAACAACATTTTTTCCTGTAGTTTTAAACGGTTAAAATGAAAATTGGAAAGTCATGCATATCGTATGCCATCCAATTTTCCGTCTAAAGTGATTCCGGTACCCGGCGGTAATCCTCGGGACAAGAAAACACTTTACTAGCTCGCCTCGTAAATGCTATACTTATAGAAATTCAATTTACTTTGTGCATGTGTTTCTAGTGGTATTAAATCTTTGTAGTATATGAAAATTATTAATATTTATAAAGTGCGGCGTTGAGTTCCACCACTTTAAACGCAATATCTGGTGGAAAGTGATAAACGGAATGTCTTGATGTTCTCTCCTCTCTCACTACCAAGCATTGGGGGAAAAACGTGAAGCTGAAGAGTTGGTCTGTTGGTGTGCAGATCGGAGTGTTTCAACAAGAACGAAATTTTTTTTCAACTTCACGCTGTATCCCGTATGTAACGGGGTAGGCAGAGGGGAACCAGAGAATCTAGTGCTAAGACACTCCATTCTCTTTCAACAATTCTGTTCCCCACTTTTCAACACGAAATTATTCTATTATATTATTCTATTCTGTTATTTACATGATTATATATAAATACTTAACATTGTAAAATAACACTGGACAAATGACACTAAATCATTATAGATTGAGACCTATATATTGTTCTGGTATTTAAACTATGTTAATGTAAAGTTACACCTATATCCGTTTTATAGTCTTTTGTATTAAGAAGTAACAAACATCTATCCATCCTCACGAACTTTCACATCTATAATATTAGAATAAAAAATTTATATCGTAAATTTAATTATTCCTCAATTCGGCAGAAAGTGGGGAACGGAAATTTTAAAAGTGTCCGTGTGTCTTAATACTAGGTTCTCTCTGCCAACACTGCAATGTGCGGGATACAGCGTGAAGTTTTAAAAAAATATTATTATTATTATTATTATTCCTGAGAACAGGAATCGAACCCACAACCATCGTGTTAAGAGTCAAACGCTTTCCCACTGCGTCACGATGGCCTTATAATTATTTAACTTACATAAACATATTACTAAAATATATCCCTTTAATATTTCTAATGTATCTCTCATTAAACGGCGATTTATAACTACATTTAGTAAATTGACTTTTATGAGTAATGTCCGTGACTAATAATACCTAATAGCTTATACTTACACTAATAGATATCATTTAAATATATGTAATAAGGACTCACTACTGCTTACGTACTTCCAGATTTATTCCAACTTTAGAAGGTTAGGGTAAACAAAACGGTCATTCGGTTTTACAAATTAATTATATTTCACCGAAAAGAAAGAGTACTCTAAGAGACTGCTTTTCGACTCGTGAGTTCTACACGTAAAGAACACAGTATGAGTGGCGGCAACCATTTCATAGTAAAAGTCGAAATACATACTAATTATAAAAGAGTACTTTTAGTATAATAATCAATTAACAATTTATAAAACGACTTGATAATTTAACAAATCAGTTGACCAACTATAAAATCAATTGATATTCCAACACCAACTCTCACAATAGTTCTCGGTCTTGTCTCAGGAATCACTCTACCGTTTTAGTAAAACCTGTCGCTTTTGCACCATTAAGTTAACTACATACATATATTAATTATTTCTGTACCCACTTTTTCTAACAAAACCCAAGATATAATATAATTTATAATAATTTATATGAAATAACTTCTTATAATAAATATACTAGTAATTTTATAAATGTGAAAGCTTGTGAGTATTGCATGGTTAATCACGCAAAAACTACTAAACAGATATTGATGAAACTTAACAGTAATATAGCTTACATATCAAAATAACAAAATAATTGTCCTAAGTTGGAATCGAACCCACAATCATTGCCGTTAAAGTTAAACGATGCCACTGCGCCATGAAAGCATGGTCTATATCCATTAATCTTCATAAAAAAGATAATTTTACTTAGAAACGTATGATTCATCCACATTTTAATTTATTTTCGCGTCCACTCTCGCAAATGATGTCGGTATTCGGAACACTGACAAATTGTAAAAACACAAGTTCATTGTGACAAGGTTCTAAAACACTTTACATTAGACACGTGTTGCAACCGTGTCATAATATGTCACTAATGCATTCTGTACTTGTAAATCATTACTGCAAAACATATGTTTCTTATCGTCAGTTTAGTTTTAATAAAACGAATTACGATTTTCAACTCTATTTCTATGAAAATAAGAGCTATTTATTTAATTGAGTATTTTCTTTCAGGCATTCGTAGAAAGCTAGCGAATACAAGAATAATTTTCAAGTGAATTGAATAGGTGTTTTATAAATAACTATGATAATTTGTACGCAAGATGGATACCGTATGGTTTTTTTTTTAAATTCTTACGGTTTGGATCGTGTTTGGCTTAAGTTTGACTGATTGAGTGAAAAAAACACGCTCTGTTTGTTGTTTTAATCTAGATTTTACAAATGGGCTATTTTGAATGTCTGGTTTTTTGTTATGCGTGTACAATTATTTAGTGCATAAGTAATAATAGCCTAATATTTCGCAGACTAGGCCATGAAAATATTAAGTAATATTAGGTAAATTCATTTCCTCGCTCTGGTAACAATTAATATATAGCGCGGCGTTGAGTTCCGCCACTCAGCACGCAATGATAAAAGAATTGAGAGATGAAAATGTTAAAAGAATTGAGTGTCTTAACACTAGGTTCTTGGGTTTCTCGGCCCTTTCTTTTTTTTTTATGGATAACGGATGGCAAACGAGCAGAAGGACCACCTGATGGTAAGTGGCTACCTTCGCCCATGAACATCTACACAAGAGATATTGTAGATGCGTTGCTAACCTAGAGGATACAGATGGCAGGGGAGGACAACGTAGTAGTCCGCTATCGGAACCACCACATTTTGGGGGAAGGACAGGTTGGAATGGGGAAAACTACACTATAGCAGTGTGGGATACAGCGTGAAGTTAAGTGATCATCTGATGTATTATATAAGTAAAGTTTCAGCCACATCAGTACAGTAGTAACAGCCATCCATCCCCACAAACTAGTCAGCATACCTATGTCAATATAACATGTAACTAACAATACATTTGTAGTTTTTCCCCGCCATACTCGTATATCACTCAAAAGTAAACATAGCGACGGTTCAATGAATATTTCACAAATGCGAATTGATTTATTACCTTTCCACTATTTGGACAATACTGGGTATTTATTTTTTGTAGTTTTATGCTCGTTGAGTGTGAATTTGTATTGGAATTTCTAATTTTGGTAGTGTTTTGGTAAAAATATTTTTTTTTTTGGGAAATTAGATATATGTATCGATATTTTAAAAACAGGATTAATTGGTTCCAAACTTAAATTATTTCCCATAGTAAATGCTGCAGCCTCTTTAAAAGAGTTACTGCATTGGCGTCAGGTGGCAACCGGCCGTAAAATTAAGAGCCAAAACATTTTCTCCTTACATGAAAGCACAAGATTATGAAACCGGGTAAAAATACTAGGCGTACCCCTCATGCGGAGACCTGAAACAAGCCCAATTGCCTGAACTGACTACCACTTGGCGCAGCCCACTCGCACGTCTTGGCGCAGAAAAGTAAGGAGACCCGACCCCAAATAATGGGATAAGGGCTAAAAGAAGAAGAAGAGATATATGTAAAATCTATCTATCTTCAATATATAGCCGATTCAATCCAAAAGTACTACAAATAAAAAAAATTAAATATCGTAAAGACATTGACTGTGTAGCTGTAGTCAGAGGGAACCTTGTGTTAAGACACTCCATTTCCCACTTTCCGCCGAATTGAGGCATTGCGTGCTGAGTGAACTCAACGCCGCGCTTGGCCTTGTTACCAAACCCAGAAAATGAAAAAATACATTTCCTGGTGTGGGAATCGAACCCACCACCGTCGCGATTACAGTCGCACGGTTGTCCCTCTGCGCCACGACAGGCGATGCGACCAGTAAATCTTCTTTCTATTACAAGGGCGTATATTAGTTAAAATGATGTTAAAAACAGATATAAGGCGATAAAAGCTTCTAGACCAAAGCTAACCACTTAATTTATGATTTTAATTTACATTAGTACAAAGTGAAAATAAATTTTACTTTTTTTCTTGACATAGTGTTCAGATATAATGAATTATTTAATTAGATTAATTAACGCCTGTCGTGGCGCAGAGGCACAAGCGTGTGACTGTAAACGCGACAGGTTGTGGGTTGGATTCCCACTCCAAGAAATGGAATTTTTCATTTCCTGGGTTTGGCAACAAGGCAAAGCGCGGCGTTGAGAACCGCCACTCAGCATGCAATGCCTCAATTCGGTGAAAAATGGGGAACGGAGTGTCTTAACACTAGGTTCCCTCTGCCTACCCTGCCTGTATACGGGATACAGCGTGAAGCTATGCATGTATGTATGTATTTAATTAGAAACGATGAGTAGCAGTGAAATGGTAGATCTCCATGGCGCGTTTAGCCTTTATTTAACGTTTAATTCTACGCAGTGTTTCAGATTTGGATGAAAAAGGCGAACGGAGTGTTTGGTCACTAGGGTTTCTCTGACTACCCTGCTAAGTGACATAAAGTGTGAAGCTACTTTTTACTTAAAATTTATCGCCTAATACAATTTGTAACAATATTTTTATCAAGAGACACGACTTTTTCCTTAAATAGCTCGCAGGTCGCTCCCCGAGGGACGATTTGTGTGTTCTTTGGGAAATGTTAAAAATCACAGCTTATATATCCGTACCAGGCGTAAATACATTTTTTTTTAAACTTCACGCTCAATCCCGCATATAGCGGGGTAGGCAGAGAGAACC
>JAKGSA010000814.1:33314-68381 GCA_033558755.1 Philaethria dido
CTACTTTGTTGAATTGTAAGCGAGTGTTATATAGCCCGTACCAGGCGTGAATAGATTAATATGTCGAGTTGTGTGTATACATATGTTTTTGTAAAACGCGCGTAAGGTTTATTTTGGTTAAATAATTAGATCAAAAAGTTTACAGATAGAATTTTAATTTAAGAATAGGTTCCCTAAAAAATATGTATTTTTCGGTTATTCACGCCTGGTAGGGATATATGCTTAATATATATGAAATTTGTAAACCACTGGCCATAGAAAGCTCAAATTTTGCGAGCACCGTCCGCGCTGCTCTCTATCTTACCAAGTTTGAAAAAATCCTACTATTCCTCTCTTTTAAGAGGTTATAAGAGATTTTGCTGCCATATTTCACTAGGAGTTTCCAAAAATCGGTCCAGCGATTCAGAGATTAGCCGGAACAAACAGACATACAGATTAAATTTGTAAAAGATATTATTTTGATATATATGTATACCGTTGATATATTCATGTGTTAGTAGTAAAAAGCGGCTATTTTAATATTACAAACAGACACTCCATTTTTTTTTATATGTACACATTTAAAGATATGATATCTACGAGTATACATTCATATAAATTCATCCATATAATTTACATAGCTATTTCAAACACCGACCATTTGGTCTAAACAGCTTTAACCTAACCGCAAGATAAAGTTTATCGCATCCAAACCTAACGCTAAGTTAGAGATCACGCTCTGGAACTGCTGAGCTCTGAGCTCTGAGTATTGGAAACTAAAAGTTATTATTATTATTATTGCATCTGTATCTAGCAGATGTTACTGTTAATTGAATTAAGGTAGTGGATACTATTCTTGCCTGAGGCAAGCTTTTTATTTATTTAGATATGTACATTTGTTATCGCTGTGATAAACGTATATACAGCGCTTTATTGAAGAAGCGGTTATATTTAAATAATTCTTGCTCTGGTGAGATGAAGCGGGCCGTTCCGCCACTCAGCACACTATGCCTCAAATCAGAAACGAAAATCTTAAAGGAACGGAGTGACTTAACACTAGGTTCTCTGGTTCCCTCTGTCTACCCTGCTATGTGCGGGATACAGCGTGAAGTTAAAAAAAAGAAAACCTATTAAAGAATTTTTTCCTGTAATATTATCTTTAAATAAACGCGATATATTGAATTTGTTTGATGTTTGATGACTATACCTATTTGCATTTGGCCACGATACGATTTTCCAATTTATTTTCATATATAACCGAGATTAAATATTGTTAGCTATCAATCGGTCTGTTTGTTTGTTTGCATTCAAAACGTACGCTTTAGACGTATTGAAGGTAAACGTTTGTATGTTGTGTTTAGTTTTGCGTAATGGATCGTGAATGAGCTCTCGTTCTGTTTCTTAAATTATTTATACTACTTATAATTATTTATTTTATTAATTTAATGTATTTCTGATACAGTATTATAAAAAAATATTGATTTTCTGCAGTTTTTCATTCTTCAGTTTTTTTTACGTTATATATATATATATATATATATTTACCTGTGACATTGTATGTTAAGTGGCGGAACTCAATGCAGCGATTTATCCACCAGAGCGGAGAAATTAAAATAATTTGGATATAATCATTTCTACGAGTTGTGATCGAAACCATAAATAATAGCGTTTACAATCTCGAAAAGGGGCGAACGGTATCTAGTGTCTTGACACTAGGATGTCGACTTAGAGGATACAGATGGAAGAGGAGGACTATGTAGTAGTCCGCTATCGGAACCACCACATTTTGAGGAAATGAGTGAATAAGAATGGATAGGTGGGGAAGGGGAAAAACTGGCTTCATTATATATTTTACGGTTCGTCTTTGACATGATAGTGGTCGCGAGCCCGACGGAGGACGAACCTCCTACCACCTAACTACTGGGATACCCGCCTCTTTCGGGACGCTACCCAGCGGCGGAGAAGAATTGTATTCTAACCCCGTCCCCTCACAGGGAAAAAGTTATACATATGTAGAAAAATATTGAATCATACCATATAATTACGTAGCGACCGCAGTATGCCCGATATTGCGGTGCCTCTTGTATAAATTGAACCAATAAAATTTGCATGTGACGTCGAAGAGTTTTTTAATAAAAATCTTATCTCACTTCCGATATCGGCTTTATGGGCAATTTCTTAGGAAAATTTTTAAATGACTTTGCCAAGTTGTTTTTGTGTACGTATTTTTTATGGTAGCTTTTTTATGTTGTAATTGTTGTAGAAGTCTATTTTTATGCGACTTCCCGTTGGGGTAGGGAAATAAGGAAAATTGTTTCCTATATATTACTTTTTCTGAAGCCATCGTTGCGTAATGAGACATTGTTTGACTGTAAGCACAATTGGTTGCAGGTTTGATTCCAGCTGAAGTAATTATAGTATTTATATTATTTCAAAGCAAGGTGAATCGCGGCGTTGAGTTCCGCCACTCAGCACGCCATTGCGTGCTCAATCTGGCGATAGTGGGGAACGGAAATGTTGAAAGAGAACGGAGTGTCTGAACACTAGGTTCTCAGGTCCCCTCGGGCTACTCTGCTATGTGCGGAATACAAGCGTGAAGTGCGTGAAGCTAAAAAAAGCACGTCGTTGAGTTCCGCTATACAACACACAATATCTAAAAATGGGTTCAACGTAGAGTCCTTTTATAAGCTTCTATCTGACTATCCTGCCATGCGAGATATAAGCTAAAAAAATATCAACAATTTTTATATCTATGATGCGATTTTGTATCGTTTTTATTTTTTATATCCTTTGACGAGAGGCGGACAAACTTTTTGCCTATTTAAACAGTGTCCTGAATACTATTAAAACTTTAGATCAATCAGGTTTCAACTGCCCCATGCTGCCTTTATTCTTAATTAAGGCTTATCTTTCATTTGATTAGATATAGAGATACAAAGCTCCTCAATTTCGCCTTCTTTGTTAATTAAATAGAGTATGAAAATCTTTATTGAAACTTAATACATACATACATAGCATATATACATAGCTTCACGCTGCATCCCGCATATAGCAGGGTACGCAGAGGGAACCTAGTGTTAAGACACTCCGTTACCCTCTTTCTGCCGAATTGAGGCATTGTGTGCTGAGTGGAATAAATAAATATATAGTATAAAACTAAGTATATTTATTAATATTAAGATAGAGAAAGTGGGGAACGGAAACTTTAATAGAACGGAGTGTCTTAACACTAGGTTCTCAGGTTTCCCCTACTTATCCTGCTAAGTACTTGATACGGCGCGAAGGCGTCTTTAAGAAAAATTGCAAAAAATACATGTATTTCGTGCGTGGACGAAAGAAGAGGGAATTTTTGATATGGAAAATGATACAAAATTAAATATATCATCTATCCCCCAAACGCCTGTCGTGGCACAGAGGCACAAGCGTGCGACTATAAATACGACAGGTTGTGGTTTCGATTCCCACTCCAGGAAATGTTAGTATTTGTATTTCCTGGGTTTGGTAACAAGGCAACAAGGCAAAGCGCGGCGTTGAGTTCCGCCACTCAACACGCAATGCCTCAATTTGACGGAAAGTTGGGAACGGAATTGTTGTTAGAGAACGGAATGTCTTAACACTAGGTTCTCAGGATCCTTCTGCTATATGTGGGATACAGCGTGTTGAAAAAAAAATCTATCACCCAACTGGGAATCGAGCCTGCAACCTACAATCTGTATAGTTAGACACCACTTTACCCTATCGTCAATGTGATCATAAAAATTTAATAAAACCATAGTAATTCTACGTAAAGCAATTGATCTAATGTTATATTTAGGGATTTTGGTATAATATAATAAAATTTGACGACCGCCTACAAACGTTTACAAGTGCCGTTTGCATCGTCCCGTGTTGTATGTACGTGCCTCTCTTACTAAGTATCTGTTAACCGTATTATGTTAAATTGTAATATAGTTAGGGGAGATAGACGTGGAAATTTGGTTTAAAATAAATATTTTTGAGGGTTTCTTTGCAAAAATATATTAGGAATTAGTTTTTTTACAAAGAGAATCAAGACACTCCGTTCTCCGCTTTTTACCTGAGTTTGAAACTTTGAGTGTATTTTCGGTATTGATAGCCACAATTTGTATTACCAGTGCCTCCATGAGGTCATGAGAATACTTTAAATTTAATTATTCCCAAGATTGGGAATCGAATCCGTGACCAATCGGTTTTTTTTATCTATTTTTATTTAGGGGACCAATCGTTATTACGGTCAGGCGCTGTCCTGCATTTTTGTTACTCTATATACTAAATTTACATTTCCTGGATTGGGGATCGAACCCATAACCTGTCGCATTTACAGTCGTTATAATAATGATTAGTATATACTATACTAGACTGACCATTAAAAAATATATATGTTTTTGCCAACGCTACTTATAAATTTTGAATAACTTAGTCAAAGTATAGAGATAAGTATCTAATAGTAACAAAAATCATTTAATTTTAACAATGTAATCCAAAGAAGATTGTTTTACCTTATATAATGAAACGTCGACCTCTGTCCAATTTGTTCGGACAGCAGCTCGCCTCACGCTCAGCGCGTGGTCGGAAACTCAAGGAAGTACATGTTATATTGTTAAACTGGATATTAGATTACGTGGTCTATTGCTACTAATATAGGAGCCTGAATTTGAAGTTACATTAGAAGTAAATTTATTATAGTAAATAGAATTGAAGCCATTGGTGCATTGGAATATTTGATTGCCTGTAAACTCGATTGGTTGTGGGTCGATTCTCACTTTAGTTCACTTTTTATGTTTAAATTAATTTCATTTTCCTGCTACGCAAAGATTCGCCCGTAATCACGCCATGTCTTGAATTGAGTGGTAAATACAGAACGAAGTGACGTAACACTAGATTCTCATTGACCGTATATTACTTACTATACGTGAAAATGCGTGAAACTGTACAAAACACTGGATTTGAACCTGTTATCATCGCACACAAGAATCCATCACGCAGGCAATAAATTTATAAAATAAATATTTGTTAAAACTCAACAAAACATAACAAAGAGACAACAAAGCAAACAATTGAATGATTTGCAACAGATTGAGCCAAATCCCTATAAAATCCAATTTGATACAAAAAACAAGCGTTCGTGAAGCTTCTGCTACAACATAAATAAAAATATAAAATAAAATAAACTTCGGCTGAGTAGCAAAACAGTTTTGAAAAGCCTTCCGTACTACAAGGAGTGTGTCATGTGCATATGTTTTACGTTCATAGCTTCTAATGTGGGCCGTATTACCTTAATCTATATATCTATACTCGTACATGTGAATAAAAATTAAACACCTGTCGAGATGCAGAGGCACAAGCGTGCGACTGTAAACGCGACAGGTTGTGGATTCGATTCCCACTCCAGAAAATGTAAAGTTTAGTATTTTCATTTCTTGCCTCAATCCACCGTAAAGTGGGAATTAGAATTTTTGAAAGGGAATTGAGTGGCTTAACACTCCGTTTTCTTTTGTTTATATTTCTTTTCCTCTCTTTCCGCCGCAATTGAAGCATTACGTGCTAATTGGCGGAACTCAATGCCGCTCTTTACCTTGTTACCAGAAAGAGGAAATAGAAATACTAAATATTATTTAATATTTAAATTCCTGTAGTGGGAATCGAACCCACAACCTGTCACGTTGACATTCGCACGCTTGTGCCTCTGCGTCACGACAGACCTCAATGCCTAGCTAAATCCAATAACAAAAATTGTAGGCTGAAAGTAGCAAAAAATGTTTTAAAAAGCTCACAAAGTTAGTTGGAATTCCAATACGTGAACTTCCGTAGTACAAGGAGTGTGTCATGAGCATCCGTTTAACGTTCATAGTTACCAATGTGGGTCGTATGACCTTAATAACTATTAAAATAGGGATGAAGTTTTAAACTAGTTTATAACAACATATAGTAATAACTAAAGTAACAATTGTATACTCTTCAAAATGAAATATGAATAATTGTTAGATGAGTTCGGGATTCGAATCCAGTTTCAAATTTTTAGACAGTATTTAGGTATAATAATGTAAGTACTTAGCTACGAAATGACCAGGAATATATTTAGAGTTAATATATACGCGGTAAAAGTGGACGCGAGAAGTATAACAGCAAAATGTCTTTACAATCTACTAAAAGATCTCAGGCTGTCTAAAACAAATATTAGTTCATTTCTAAGACGTATTATGAAAGCGACATCAATATGATCTTTGCAAATTTGGTTAGGTAGAGAAAAAAGTGCGGACAGTATAAACAAACGTTACTGTGCATTTTAAAGGTGGGACACTTTAAGCCTATACTTAGGTTAAGTCACACATCCTAGGCATTCCTAGCTCCTTTACCGACAACACAATGGTGCTAGTATCGAATGCTTGGAATGCTAAAAAGCTTCTTTTTATCTCAATTTACATGCGCACGCACACATACACAAGTAAGCACACAAACACAAACACAAACACACGCACACACACATATATACACACGCGGCTTTGTTACTATTATGTTATATGTTATATGTATGTTATTATTAAGTCAACGGAGAAGCGAGACATTCCTCAGCATTTCTCGGCGGCTCAATTTGTAAAATTTTTTTTTGAATAATATCTTT
This sequence comes from Philaethria dido, assembly GCA_033558755.1. Classification (NCBI taxonomy): domain Eukaryota; kingdom Metazoa; phylum Arthropoda; class Insecta; order Lepidoptera; family Nymphalidae; genus Philaethria; species Philaethria dido. The sequence continues at coordinate 39,934 of JAKGSA010000814.1, forward strand.
TTATTTGTTTATTTAAAAAAATAAAATAATTTTCTTTTATATATATATAAAAAGTATATTTACAATAAAAAGCCATACATATAATTCCTTTCCTTATACAACGAAACAAACAAGTACAAATTTTTAAAATCTCAATAAAATAGACATACATACACTCTAAGTGGCGGAACCCAACCCTGCGCTTTGCCTTGTTACCAAACCCAGGAAATAAAAAATTCCATTTCCTGGAGTGGGAATCCAACCCACAACCTATCGCATTTACAGTCGCATGCTTGTGCCTTTGCGTCACGAAAGGCTCAATAAAATTTAAACTTATTTTTATTTCTATTTCAGCATAGTCGGTGGTCTACTGTCCAATACATACGGAGCTGCACGACACATATGATGGAACAACATATGGCGCAATAAAAATCTAATGACGGACACTAAAAACTCACACATGAATGAAAGCCAAATGGAAAACACTATTTTTAATACAAAAAATCCCAATGCTATGAAATTTAATTTTATAGACGAAAAAGTAAAGAAAATGTAAACATTTATAAATTTACATACATACGTAGCTTAACGCTGTATCTCGCATATAGCAGGGTAGGCAGAGGGAACCTAGTGTTAAGATACTCCATTCCCTACTTTCCGCCGAGTTGAGGTATTGCGTGCTGAGAAGCGGAACTTAACGCCGGGCTTTGCCTTGTTACCAAACCCAGGAAATGAAAAATTTTCATGAGTGGGAATCGAACCCACAACCTGTCGCGTTTATAGTCGCACGCTTGTGTTTCTGCGCCACGACAGGCATCGTAGTCGTATTTTATGAATACCTAATGTATTTAAATTCTTAAAAAAATTAAAATAAGAGTGAAACAACCTACCACATTTTTTCTGTTGACATACACTTTTGTATAAAACCACATACACAATGCTAAAGCACTAGTTTCTAATACGAGATAGAAGGAGCGTGTGGGTTCAATTCTGATACGTGACAAATATTATAGGAAAACCACATGACTAAAAGTATAATTTTTGTTCCTTTTAGCATTAGGTTAATCTTATGAATCATCACTACTGGAAAATTTATTTTATTTACTCTCTAAACAATCTATCTTTAATCCTACATTTTTTCAAACTATTTATTAAAAAGATATATATTTTAAACAAGTCATATCGACGATATATTAATGCAGATGAAAATTTTTTTTGACTGTCTGAAATAATTATGGAGACAATTCCATTAACATTATTTAACACTTGAACGCAAATTAGACATTTAAATCCTCGACCAATTACACATTGTCTAGACGTTGTCGTCTAGACAATAATAGTTGAAAATGAAAACAAAAGTTGAAAACAAGAAAACAGAGAGATATAACACTACGCACTATCTAATTTACCAATATAACACAGAAAATCCATAAATATTTAAAAAAAAGACGCCAAAAAAGATCAAAAAACAACCGAGACAAACAAAAAATACACCAACCAACTTTCTTAATTGTTCCAAAGAAATCATTAAAAGAGAATCTTTTCGCAGGCAAGAAGAAAAAAAGGCAAGTCCATATAAATCAACACATATAAAAGTCACACGTTGAAACGTCTATCATTCAGCGATGAAATGTTAATATTAGACCAGAATACAAAATTGAATGACAAAAATATACAATTACTGTATTTTAGACTCTATAGTTTTAAAATTAAGATATATTTTATATTAAAATATAATTCATATGAGCTATTTGTATGAAAATGATTCATAAATTCTTTGGTCATCTAAAAACTATGGAGCAGACAACGATAGACAATATGTACTAATATTATAATAGTGTAAGTATGTTTGTCTATCACGCCAAAACTACTCAACCGAATATGATGAAACTTTGCACACATATTCAAAGAGGTATGAAAAAGGACATAGAATATTTTTAATAAAAAAAAGCATGATTATTTGTCAAAAAAATTGAAAATCTAGCTACTTCAAAAACACATAAATTGATACACGCACAATACACTACAGTATGTAGTATAGACTGCTCGCCCGATTTTCATGAAACTTAGTACACATACTTAGAGGTTATTAAAAACGATACTTTTTTATAAAAATAGAACAAGTGACGTTATTTGATAGATAGTCAAACTAAAAACCGTACATGGTTCAAAATATAAAATTAATTAAAAAAAAATCATTAATATTGTGAGAAAGAGTGTTTGACTATAAAGTTAAAATTTACTTAAAATAACTTTTTTCACGTTTTGAGTGAAGTTAATAAGGCGACTGCTGCTACTGTTAATAGCTACTATTTAATATTTTCTTCTAGCTTCACGCTATATCTTGCACATAAAAGGGTAGACAGAGGGAAGCAGAGAACCTAGTGTTAAGACACTCCGTTCTCTATAAACATTATGTTTCCTACTTTCCGCCGAATCTCTATTCGGCATTGCGTGCTGAGTGGCGGAACTCAACGCCGCGCTTTGCCTTTACACTTTTTAATATTATTTTTGAAGTTTTAAAGTGTTAATCACATACTTAGGAAACAAAAAACATATTTAGAATACCATATCATACATACCCGCGCGTTCGCACTTCGCAGTTCTCTCGGACGGTTTACAAGAGGCGCGGGTTCAAGTCCCGCTACGTTCAAATTTTTATACATTTTCTAACTATGTTTTTAATTTTAATTTAATTATTTCCCATTGACAAAGCAAGTGAGGTCGCAGGTAACAGCTAGTTATATATATTTGCCAATATTCGACTGGACGGATGCCAGGCGTGACTAATTTATATGCGGTTTCGTTTAAAGGAAATTGTTTATTATTGAAATTAACTTATTACTATTGCAATGTGTTAAAAGAAACATTGATCTACTTTAAGAAAAGTATAATACTAGATCTTTACATACATGCATACATAGCTTCACGCTGTATCCCGCATATAACAGGCAGAGGGAACCTAGTGTTAAGACCTTTGTTGCCCACTTTCCGCCGAATTGAGGCATTGCGTGCTGAGTGGCGGAACTCAACGCCGCACTTTGCTTTGTTACCAAACCCAGGAAATGAAAAATTTCATTAAACGCAAATTTTTAGACAAAACTAAATATTTAATCCTAGATTTTTAGTAGACTTTAAAAAATCAAGGAGGTTTTCAATTCGACAGTATTTTTATGTGTTTTACTTTATATCTTTTTATTGGAAGAACCAATTTTGATGATTTTTGATAGCTATGTGATGTTGTTACATTTAAATTTAATTAAGATCAAATCATATAATAGTAGTTTTTGAGTTATTCGTAATAATGTTAAGTTTTAGTGCATTCTATTTGTAGTTAGTTTTCTTTTCTGTTAAATTGTTCTATTTCACGGCTTTTTCGGCATAGCAAGATAGTCAGAGCGAACACCGTCGAATAATTCAAATACTACTTCTTAAATCTTAAGAAAGCCCTAGCTATCACGTCCAAAAAATTTCATCAAAATCGCTTCACCCAGTAAAAAGTTAAATACACTACATTAAAAAAATACAGTCAAAATAAACACCTTTATTTCTAATAAGTCGGTGAATAAAAAACCTCTTAACACACCTTTTACTATACATAATTCAAAATAATTATAAAAATAACATAAACCACATCATTAGTTCCACATATAAAAGCGCCACCTACAAAACCGTTTCTACCATCAACCCTGCATATCAGATAGCGTTAACACCTACAGTCATTAATAATAATTCATCTCAGAGTTAACGAGAACGAGTTAATTGCTTTTAAATCGTAGTAGCGAAAACTCTAGTCAACATAAAGCGCGGCGTTGAGTTCCGCCACCTGGAATTCAAGCGAAAAGTGGTTCACGGAGTTCTCTCTAACTATCCTGCTGTGCGAAGTAAGGAGTAAAACAAAAAAATAATAATTTATAAGTAAGAAGCCACCTATTAATTTATGAGGTCAGTCCTAGCGCAAAGACAAACGAATCTGCAACAATGCAACAGGTTGTGGGTTTGATTCTCACTAAAGGAAAGAAAATATTAAATATTTTATAACGTTTGATTTTTAATATTCTCATTTCTTTGCTCTGGGAACAAGGCAAAGCGCGGCGTTGAGTTCCGCCATCTAACACGTCTAGGATTCAGGCGAAATGCGCTATCTGCAAAACCGTTTCTACCATCAATCCTGAATATCAGATAGCGTTCACACCTACACTCATTAATAATAATTCATCTCAGAGTTAACGAGAACGAGTTAATTACTTTTAAATCGTCGTTTCACTTAAAGAAAGTTAAAATTACTAAATCTTGTATTTTTAAATCTTTATATTCGTTAAGAGCGTGCGTTTGCTTGTAAACGCGAATGGCGGTAGATCCGAAATTGGGAAACAATTTATTTTTTCTTTTCCTCGCTGTTGTAAAACAAAGCGCAGCGTTGAGTTCCGCCACTTAGTAAGCAATGCATCAATTCAGCAGAAAGTGGGGAACGGAGCGTCTTAACACTAGGTTCCCTCTGCCTACCCTGCTATATGCGGGATACAGCGTGAAGCTAAAAAATAATGTCTTGAATTTGGGCAAAAAGCGAAGAACGAAAAGTTTCGGCACTATCATTCTCTCCGCCTACACTATCTAATAAAAAAAATCACCATAAAATAGCATAAAGTGTAGAAAAGGTCATAAATAAAATGATATATTACTAGGTCCTCAATCCTCCTATCAGATAGCGTTCACACCTCAGGTCATTAATTCATCTCGGTCGGAGTTAACGAGATTTTGAGTAATTGCTTTTGAGACGTAGTATTGCTTTAGGAAATTAAATACCACATACTGTATATAAATGGTTTTCTTTCTAACCGATTTAAAAAAAGAGGCACAGGCGTGGGACTGTAAACGCGGCAGGTTGTGGGTTCGATTCCCACTTCAGGAAATGGAAATATTAAATATTATAATATAATATTAAACATTTTCATTCCTCGCTCTCATAACAAGGCAAAGCGTGGCGTTTAATTCCGCCACTCAACACGGAATTCCGCCAAATTGAGCGGCGGAAAGTGAAGAATAGAAATCACAATAGAATGGAGTTTCTTAACACTGTGTTCTCAGGTTCCGTCTGCCTACCCTGCTATATGCGGGATATAACGTGAAGATATACAAATATTCAAACAAGGAGCATATTCTTTATGTGATACCGCATTACTTTTTGTTGAGTGTACCGATTTTCATAATTCTTTTTTAGTGCTTCTGATGTAGTCCCATTTAAACTTAGTTAAGATATGACTGTTTTTGAGTTATTCGTAATAACTATATTTTTAGTACATTCTCTTTCAAGTCAGTTTTCTGTTTTACTTAAAATCTTAATAATACATTGCCTACATAGAGACATACTAGGTCACCGTCTGATAGTAAACGCGATTAGTTGTGAGTTCGATTCCCGATTTAAGGCGAAAAGCAATTAGCAGAGTGTCTAGACACTACCTTCTGTACCTTCTCTAAAACCACGAAGCTAAAAGAAAAAAAAATACAATTTCTAGAACATTTTCCATTCTCAGGTGCAAATTCATCTTGTTACAATAACCGGGTTAAAGCTGTATAATCGTCGAGACAGGTCTTGCGAGTAGATGGGATTCCTTACGACGTAGTACTAGGGTTTCTCTCAAGGCTTACTTGAAACGTAGAAATAACTTTGTTGAAGCCTTTATGGTATAAGAGAGTTTATAATTAAATATATTTTTGACATAGCGCGGCGTTGAGTTCCGCCACTTAACTCAATATATTATATTACGAGTTCGGATAGCAATGAATGATGTGTCTTGAATTTGTACGTTGTCTCTTGACTATCCTTCTATGAGATACAGCGAGAAGCTGCTCTTTTTTTTATTTTGAGTGGAACAATGGGTTTCAGCATTTAAAAATGGTATCTCAATCTAAAGGAAAAGTGGTTAACAGAAATACTTTTTTTCAGCTTGTCACTTTATCCTGCTTAGCAGGGTAGTTAAATATCTATTGTCAAGGCACCTTGTTTCCCACTTTCCTTGCACATCTAATACGAGTACATTGCACGCTGAGTGGCGCAACTCAACACCGTAGTCTGTCCCATCAGAACGGAGAAAATGAAAATAATTTAAATATCATTATTGCCTGAGTCAAAACAAACAAGCAATCACGTTTACAAACCGGCTCTACTGAACTACAAGATGGTCGCAAATAACCTTTAAAATCCCAAATAAATTTCTATTAGGCTTTACTCTGTATCCCGCACCTAGCAGGTTAGACAGGGGGAACTTGAGAACCTAGTGTTAAGACACTCCTCATAACACTTCCGTTCCCCACTTTCCGCCGTATTGAGGCATTGCGTGCTGGGTGCCGGAACTAAGCGCCGCGCTTTGCTTTGTTATAACGAAATAATATATAAAATATCAATTTAAAACTAACCTATATTTATAATATGAATAAATAGAATAATAAGACAAGACACACTTAACAAGCGCCATTGTCTGTCTCAAGACTATAATAACGCCTTTTAAGCGAATGAGATGCACTCCGTATATTTCTTTTACACATTCGAGTATGCATTAAAGAGGTATTTTCACAATTTACGCGAGGTAAGAACTCTTTTATGGAAAATATTCTAGAAATACGTGCTTAAAATGTGAAATTAGTTAATAATATGGAATATTCTGCACCTGTCGTGGTGCAGAGACACAAGCGTGCGACTGTAAACGCGACAGGTTGTGGATTCGATTCCCACTCCAGGAAATAGAGTTTTTCATTTCCTGGGTTTGGTAACAAGGCAAAGCGCGGCGTTGAATTCCGCCACTCAGCACGCAATGCCTCAATTCGGTGGAAAGTGGGGAACAGAGTGTCTTAACACTGGGTTCTCAGGTTCCCTCTGCCTACCCTGCTTTATGCGGGATACAGCGTGGAGCTAAAAAAAAAGAAAAAACATAATTCCCGAGTTGGAATAGAAACCACAACCAATCGTGTTTACAGTCAAACGCTGTCCTACTACGAAACGAGAGCCTCAAAAATTATACGTTGAAAATACAATTTTTTCATAGCATGAACCTGATGTCATTTGCAAAACAACATTCAGTCATTTGCAAAGTATTTTCTCATGGACACAACATGAAAAAATACTTTTAACCGTTTTATTTCAGTTTCATAAACCTGTTTTATTAATCTAATTATTATGAATAAATATAGGAAAATAGGAAATGTAAAATTTAGTATTTTCATTTCTTGGGTTTGGTAACAAGGCAAAGAGCGGCGTTGAGTTCCGCCACTCAACATGCAATGCCTCAATTCGGCGGAAAGTGGGGAACGGAATTGTTGAAAGAGAATGGAGTGTCTTAACACTAGGTTCTCTGGCTCCCTCTGCCTACCCTGATATATGCGGGATACAGCGTGAAGTTAAAAAAATAAATTATGAATCCTTAACATAGCAACGCTTACGTTACTGACTGACAGAGAGACAACGTACATACGAAACTACTGGTCATAGAAGGCAAAATGAATGAAATCTAGGTAGACTCCTTGGGGAGTTTAGGGGAGCGTTAAAATAGGATTTCTGGAAATTCCTACAAAATCGGAAAAAAGCGGAAATTTAATGTTTTATAGTACAAACAAACTAAGTCACATAATATACCTAGTACAAAGCAAAAGACCTATAAATATGACTAAAAATATCAGTATAAATACTTACATATATATACATATTTTCCAACAAAAAGCTTTTAAGGAACCAATCTAAGAGCTCTAGATACAAAGTATGCCATTCTATTTGCCGTTTTAATGTTGAACTTTAGTCTGTAAGTTTATCCTAACCCGACGAGCTTAGAGGAGTAGCTGCGATCGGATCAAGCGTAGTCGAATAAAGTTCGACATACACGGGTGACTCGGAAATAGCTTATCTGTATTAAACATATATTTTTTCTTGAAACAACTTAGTCTAATTTCTGTCCGATTTAGAGACATTGCGTGTTAAGTGGCGGAACTGAACGCCGCCCTTTTTTACCACAACGAAATATTGGAAGTAATTTATAAAAGTCATACCCCTGAGTGGAGATTGAAGTCCCACAACTAATCGTGTTTACATACTACATATTACAATAACCTCAACGACGCTTGCATGGACTACAAAATCTAAAATTTCATATTTTACTGCTAATGTAGAAATATCATGAGATCCTCTTCCTTATAATCGCCAAGGAACCTTCATATTCGCGTTTAAATTTCGCGTTACCGCCCAATCTATGTATTCTTGTAGGGTTCCGAAGAGCAGGTTCGAATCCCACTACGTTTTATACATTTTCTACAAATATTTCGCCATATAAAATGTCAACAGAACTACAATAGTAAAAAATTAATAATCCTCTCACAAAAAATGTCACTACTTCGTAAAAAAACACACTTACACTAGGTAAATACAAACTCGATGTTCAAAACAAATCGATTCTCATAAATCTGTTTTCAGTATCGACACAATCGCACTCGTAGCGTTCCCTGAATGGGACGCTTTAAGCCTTAATCCATAGAATCTGTGACCGGGAATGATTTTACACCTTGAAACTTTTGAAGCATTTTAAAATATATTGGCAGCAGGAAGTTACTATTTTGTATTAAATTTTGAACATTGCGGGATTTGAAACGTCAAATTTTACTAAAAATGTTATACTATTTAAAATGTCAACTAAACTATAATACTTAGTCAAAAAGAAACAAATCCTCTCAAAAAAATCACTACTTCATCAAAAACACACTACACTAGGTAAATACAATTCAATGTTCAAAACAAATCGATTTTCATAAATCTGATTTTAGTATTGACACAATCGCACTCGTACCTCCGTATAATGACCAGGAATGATTTTACACCTTGAAACATTCAAAACACATTTTAAAATATATTGCTAACAGAAAGTCAATATTTTAAATAAATGACGAAAACATTTTAAGGAAACGTATAAAAATATGAACGTAGCGGTACTTAAGACGTCGAATTTTACTAAAATTGTTTCACAATCTAAAATATTATTAATATCGTAAAGAAATAATATTCAGTCAAAAAAAAACTAATCCTCTCACAAAAAAATCTCACTACACTTTATCAAACACAAACTCGATGTTCAAAACAAATCGATTCTCATAAATCCGTTTTCAGTATCGACACAATCGCACTCGTAGCGCTCCCTGAATGGGACGCTTTAAGTCTTAATCCGTAGAATCTGTGACCGGGACTGATTTTACACCTTGGCATTTTGATAAAAATCTTTTGAGCGCTTTTTAAAATATATTGAGGCAAGAAGTGAATATTTTAAATTATAGTAAATATTTTTAGAAAACGTATAAAATAAATATTTGAACATAAGCGGGACTCGAACCAGGGACTGCTATTATTCTTTTATACCATATATAGGCAAAAAACAAACCAAATTTGATACCATCAAAAAATTATTATAAATGTAGAAGAGTTAAAAAAAGGACATCAGTACCAATAAAATTTAATTGTAAAATATTTTTAATTTAAGATAACTTTGTCAAATATAGGTATAGAAGCTGGTAAAAAGGCAAGAATCAAATAATAATATATTAATATTTATGAAAAAGCCAAAATACACAAAAAAATTACACGATTTTATTATCAGCAGGTAAAACGTTAAAAATCAACTAGTTGTCGTTCCCAACTTTATTTAAGTAGACTTCATTACCCTTATTCCATAGTCTAATGAATGTTAAACTGAAAATGTTATCAATCTTGTATTAACATCAGATTGTTTCTCCGATAACTGACATACTCGTTAAGAACTTATATGTACAATTTCAGCTTTCTACGGCTAGTAATTTCAGTGTGTTGTCTATCATTCACTCTGGGAATCCGATATTGATCTTTGATGACATGACAATGTTCTAAATTCTATAGAGTTATACGTAGTACTGCGGTTTATTCCTGATAAACAAAAGCCAGATCAAAAGGAGAACAGGATGGCGTATTACTAAGTCCGCTCTCTATATATACTCTAATTGTATTACATGCATAAAAAAATGTAAATAAAGGTCATCATGGGGCAGTTGGACAGCGTATGCGTACGGGCAGGAAGTAGTTATGGGTTCGATTCTCAACTCAGTAGAATAATTATATTTAACTATTTTTTATGGGGAATAAAGACACTCCGTCTTAACACTTTCTTCTGTCTACCCTGCTATAAGCGGGTACAGTGTGAAGCTATGTATGTATGGATGTATTTTTTTTTGTGAAACAAAGCACAACACTCACACAATTTCGACTTAAAGTAAAGAACGAAGTGTCTTAACACTAGGTGCTCTCTGTCAAAAAGCTGCATAAAAAATTACAATTCCATTAACATTACAAATAAACAAATACACAAAGCAAAGCAACATAAGCAAACTTTTTCGTTCGTAACTAATCTCACAAAGATTTTAATGGATGGGACCGGGTTCCGGGATAATCTATAAGGGATTGTTCATTAGAGTGACGTTTTTACTTACGACCAACTAAAACTACTGTAAAACAACACTATATATGTATGTATATTTATACATTGATATTATATTACGGCGTTGAGTTCCGCCACTCAACACGCAATGCCTCAATTCGGCGGAAAGTGCAAGTGCTATCCAGAAAACAATAAAAACAGACTATAAATTTTAAAATACCTATCCCACTTAGCAATGTAGTAAAAGAAAACCTAGTGTCAAGACACTCCTTTCTCCACCCGAATTCAAGACATTGCGTGTTGAGTGGCGAAACTCAACGTCGCCTGTTGTCTTGCCAGAGTGAATTGGGAGTGATTTAATTATAAGCAATCATTTCCTCAATGTTGAACAGAAATTGGAACGGAAATGTGAAAAGAGAATGAAGTGTCTTACCACTAGGTTCACTGGTTCCCTCTGCCTACCCTGATATATGCGGCATACAGGATGAAACTACAAAAAAAATCCCTAAATGGGAATCCTAACCCACAACCACTCTCATTCACACGTACTACATTCACGGTAACCCACATGTTTCGTTTCGTTAGTCTAGTAGTTTAGTACAAAACTATTAATTTAACAAGCTCAACAGACAACACAAATCCACTCCATACAATAACACCATAAATTTTAATAACAACCCTTACCGATTACAATTTAAACATTCACAGGGGTTGGAAGGTAGCGGTTATTTTATCCCAAGCGATTCATTATTTAGAGGACCTTTTAAAACCACTTATGGTCAACCACTGGGATCCAGTTAAATCGGTTTTAATGTAATTAAATAAATTAGTACTAAATTACTTGTTAGTTGGCTTTTTTACTGGGTGCACCAATTTTGATGATGTTTTTGATAGTTTTCGAATGTTATACGTTGACTAAAAATGTTTTTTGTTTCCTAAGTGATTAACTATCAAAAATATTTAAAAAATGGCATTCTCTCTTGCCAAACGATTGTTTCTTAGAAATAGTCTTTGTGTAGCAGAAATTCTCTCTATTCTCTTGTAAAAATCTCTCTACAGAAATGTTAACAATATAAATAAGTTGTAACAAGCGTATAAGAATTTTGACGGACAGCCGGATGTAGAACGCATGGCTTAGCGGTCAGAACGCTTGCACGGTTTCCAAAAGGCGCGGGTTCGAATCCCGCTGCCTTAAAATTAAAAAAAAAATGAATGATTCTTTTTTTATATGGTAGCTATTGCTTCTGATGTGGTCATCTGATGAACGATTGTGGTGGTTGTTTAGATGTGATGGAAGACACTAAGCACGCAATATTTTGAACTCGGACGGAAAGTTGTAACACTAGATTCTCCCTTCCCTGTATTACCCGATAATGCGAATAAAAATAAAACAAAATTGATATTAGTGCGTAGTGAAAGTCTTGTGCAAAGCCAAAACACATATCAGATTCCCGCCATTTCCAAGATTTTCTTAAGGTTATATGGAATATAAATCAGATGCAGAAACGTATTATAATAAATGTCTTTTCTTTATTAAAACTTGATTTGATAATTAAAAGTTTAATTTATTTACTATTACTACAGTCTACAAAACATTAATGAGGCCTGGCATAGATGCACAAGCGTCAGACTGTAAGCGCGACGTGTAGTTGGTTCGATTCCCACTTAAGGAAATACAAATATTACATAATATTTAGTATTATCGTTTCCTCGCTCTGGTAACAAGGCAAAGCGCGGCGTTGAGTTCCGCCACTCAGCACGCAATATCTAAATTGGGCAGAAAGTGGGGAGCGGACATGTTAAAAGAGAATTGAGTGTATTAACACTAGGTTCTCTGGTTCCCTCTGCCTACCCTGCTATGTGCGGGATACAGCGTGAAGCTACACAAAACAGTAATCTTCAAAATTTCAACAATCAACTAACATATCGCTTTTTCGACACCCATACATACCCTAAGCCAGAATTGAACGCACTACCATCACGACAACTAAATCACCACTAAAAACATCTAACATCTATAAGCACAGTAGGTAATTTCTGCTCTTACATGGAAATTTAAAAGGAGAGCTTATTTGTAATTTATACCTTCACCGTGCTCGCAGGCCCGTGCGGTGGCTGGACTAAGGGTAATTACATACGGGCGACAGACGTGACGACATTTGTTACACTAAAATATTATTTCCACTGCTGATAGGATAAGAAATAGTACTGCGTGTAAAAAGATTTATTTAGAGTAAAAAATAAGAAAAATTAATAATATCTGTGTCTATATAATGTTATAATAAAAAAAGTACTAGAAAATTTTAACACTAAGCGTGAATAAGTTGATAAATGAAAAATATATACGTTTCGAGACTGGTATTTTTAAATTTAAAATACTTTAATGTTTTTCATTTAACAATGTTTGATTTGGTTAAAGTTTGGTTTGGTTAAAGTTTTTTAATTTAGTCATTTATTCATCCAATAAATAAAACATATCCTAATACCTATTAATATTTTTAAAAATGTATACGCAAATCAACTTATAAGTATTATTCACACCCGTTACGGATTTATATTTTCATACGTAATTCCAAAATTTACTAAAAAAGTGCATCACTAAATTCGATTACCAATCATGTAGAAACTCTATAACAATTAAAAAATGAAATAGATAGTGACCAATCTCAACGTTAATTTTATCCACCCTACAAAATAAAATAAATACGTAAAAGAGAAATAAAATACACAAAACTCTACATGAAAAGGAGGAAATGGAATTTTTTAATAATAATTTCCTAGGTTTGATAATCGGCGTTGAGTTCCGCCACTCAGCACGTAATGCCTCAATTCGACGGAAAGTGGGGAACAGAGTGTCTTAACACTAGGTTCCCTCTGCCTACCCTGCTATATGCGGGATACAGCGTGAAGCTATGTATGTATGTAAAACTCTACACGTTTAAAGCCGGGTAATAAAAGCTTACAATACATTGTGACTTATCTCTCCTACGTTAACGCTAACGTTTTACCTCTATTTACCCTACAAAATGAGAGACAAAACACACAACCTTCCATCTTCAAAGTCGGGCAACAAGAGCTTATTTGTAATTTATCCACGGCGTTCAGCATCCGGTAGCGAGATTAAGGTTGATTGCACGAGAACGGCTTTAACTTAACACTACTGTGCGATATTAAAAAGCTTTGTGTAAGGAATCTGTGTACAATTCCGCTTAAGCGCCGTATTACGAATGCATGGAATAAAAACAAGCACTTGTACGTGTTTTATAATCTTTAAGCCTTCGTTGTGTTATATTAAATACAATAGTAAATACATTTTTAAGCTGTTGAAAATTTGTTTTTCTTTAATATTTTTCTCAATTATTCATTGAAAACTTATTTTATAATTGTCTAGAACTGCTTAGTGACCATAAATGTTTATCTTTATACCTTAAATCATATGTTTTATTTTTAGTGTTTAGGCAGAGAGAAATAATAATAAGTCACTCGCACTATATTCCATAAATTTTACGGCATTGTCCTAATAGCATTTTCATACAGGTTGTGAATCACATACATTAATAACGTATCCAATGTAAATTATGTGCTGGTGGAAGATACACACCATCATACTTTATTCCGAATAGCAAAGTCGACAGAGAGAACCAAGATTCAAGACACTTCAATCAACACTTACCGTTTGAATTCGAGACATTAAGTGTAAATTGGCGAAACTCAACACCACACGCAGTCTTACCAGAGCCAAAAAACTAAAATAATTAAAATACAATCATTCCCCCAAGTGGGAATCGACACAACCAATCACATTAACACTCAAACACCACTGCGCCACAATAACCACCATTTCAAAAATATTTCTAAATATATAAGAAATTTTTAAAAAAATGACAAATACAAAAATTTCTTTTGCCTAAAATCCCTAGAAATGGCAGTGGATGTACATTTTTAACGACCGCTCCACCAAACGCTGAACCCTTAAATAGAGGCAATAAATAAACGATAGCGAGAGCACAGATTGTAAATTACACGCCATTTGCAAAGTTCAAGTAAGTATTTTAAAAATGAATTTCTATACAAATGTTACCAGTTTATGTAATGTAGTACCGACCTCATTTGCGGAAAACCACGGGAAACCGGAAATTTTATATTTTCTGACTTCAAGTTTTACGCGTAAAGATACGCGTTGCCTAGCAACGTATATGTCACTTTGTATAAGCATGAAAGTCAAACCATGGTAGTGTATGTAGTATTTATTTTATTAATTTATATATTATTCATGCATTATTTTTTAAAAATATTGGCATTCTGCGCTCTTTCTCTATAAAAACTATAAATGTGCTGTGCAATTTTGCTTGACGTATATACAATAAATATACAATAAATATAAGACAAAAACGTTTAAATAGCAATCGATAACAAGATTTTTTTTCTTTTAGCTTCACGCTGTATCCCGCACATAGCAGGGTAGACAGAGGGAACCAGAGAACCTAGTGTTAAGACACTCCGTTTCCCACTTTCCGCCGAATCGAAGCATTGCGTGCAGAGTGGCGGAACTCAACGCCGCACTTGTTGCCAGAACGAGGATTTGAAAACTCTAAATATAATAATAAAAATAAATAACTAGATATACAACAAAGTTCCATATTTAGCAACATTCGGTACAAAAATACCAGAATCAAAAATACTTTTAAACCTCAGAATATTTGACATGCACGAAATGGTGGTACAGAAATATCGGTGGCCATTTTCACAGACATACGTGTATTCAAATATGCAAGTGTTTTAAAATAGATGACACGTAAAAGTTTCGTTCTGATGCAATAATATAAATCAATATAATTTGTTACAATAAAAAATAGATTATATATTATTATGAAAGGGCTGTCGCAGCGCAGGAGCACAAGCATGCGACTAAACGCGACAGGTTGTGAGTTCGATTCCCACTCCAGAAATGAAAATATTAAATATTATAATATTTAGTATTTTAATTCCCTCGCTCTGGTAACAAGTCAAAGCACGGCGTTGAATTCCGCCACTCAGCACGCAATGCCTCGATTTGGCGGAAAGTGAGGAACGGAAATCTTATGAGAACGGAGTGTCTTAACACAATTTTCTTAGATTCTCTCTGCCTACCTAATTATGTATACGGAATACAGCGTAAAGTAAAAAAAAATACGTAAGTGTTCTTGCGTAAATTTCTCTGCCTTGGCAGGACATAGCACAGTGTTAAATTCCGCCACTCAACACAATATCTCAAATTCAAACGAAAAGCGAATATCGAAGTGTCTTAACACTAAATTCTATCGTCTACCTTGATATTTAGGAGAAAGCACAATTCGATATATATTTATATATTCTAAGTAAAAATTGAACCAACAACCTCAGTAAAAATCAATAACCACTACACTAACAGGTACATTTGCTATAATTATCCACATTATTATATATAGTAACTTCGAACTCACAACCGCCTACGAATTCAAAGCGCCTCGTCATTGTTACGGTCCGTATCAAACGAGACGGAAATACTTAAAGCTCCTTTTAACTTTTAATTCGACGCTGTACGAGTATTTGCTTCGAGAATAATGATTACCTGTAGCGAATATGCAGAATTTTAAATAATATCTTTTTCAGCTTCCCGTATAGCGGGGTAGTCAGAAGGTAGTGAAGAAAATAATGTAACACTCCCTTTTCCAAGTTCCTGCGGAATTCGAGGCACTGCGTTTCTTGGTTAGTGGCGGTTCTCAACGCCTTCACTTTTGACAAAGCTTTGACATTAAGAGAGTAAAGAGAACATTAAGCAAGAGATGTGCGGGATACAGCGTGAAGCTAAAAAAAAAAGAATTACTTTAAATGGAAATCAAAGAGCTCATGGCCATCAGTGTTTACAGACTGACTACGGAGAAGAGATCTTTTTGACATTTTGTTTGTAAAAAAATATAAATTGTAAAAATGGCGTAAATATGCAATACTTTACGCTATATTGTTGTTCTTATCTGCATTTCAATCCACTTACCTGAAAATAATAAAGAAAAAATTATAAATTTTTAAAGTACAATTAGTTAAAATACATTACACATAAAAAATACTTTCTTTTATACATATTCTAGATAGTTATAATTTAGTTAAGACAAATAACATGAAATCTGTATAAATTGTAGTCTATTTGTTATTTCCATAACCATAAGTTTAAGCCATATCACTGCAAAGTTTCATCAACGTTCATACAGAAATTTTTGTTCGTAAGTGTCACATCCATTCATTCTCACAAACTAACGCATTTATAATAGTATGACTATATTCACACTAATTACAATTATTATTTGTTAAACAAGTTAGAGATTCAATAATATTTATTTGGTATTATTCTTATATTTAGTATTATTCTTCGCTCTGGTAACAAGGTGTTGAGTTCCGCTACTCAGCACGCAATGCCTCACTTCGATAAAGAGGAACGGAAATGTTAAAAGAAAACGGAGTATCTTAACACTAGGTTCTATGACTCCCTCTGCCTACCCTGATATGTGCGGGATACAGCGTGAAGCTAAAAAAAAGTTAGAGATTCTATTGCACAACAAGTGGCGGAATCCAACGAATCTAACAATATTAATAATAATATTATTCATAATAATTCATTAGAACTACATTAAATCATTAAAATATATGTTATTGAATAAGGTGACATACACATATGTTACTAAGGCAACGTGTATTTTACGCATCAACGAACACACTATTTAGCAAAAATTTAAATATAATAACTTTACCGTAGTATCTTACGTAAAATCTACAATATCAATAGTTAAAAATAGACCAATAGTATTGTAGATACACTACAATAAACTATTCAACATTCGCTACATAGGAAACAAGTAGAAACGACTTCTTTGATTAACTATTTACATGTAATTTAGAGGGCACATCTGTTTTAGTACTGAAATATATATGACAATCAACTGCAGTAGCGCTATTCGTTATATCATTTTCATACTAGTTATATCCCGCGATTTGGTTTGCGTGGACTATAAAACCCATAAATTATAATTTTTTTGAGTATTCGTAGGTATTTCGAGAAATCCTCTCTTAGTGCTCAATCTACACTACCCAAGAAGCTTACATGTCAAATTTCAGCTTTCTGTAACTAGTGATTTCGCCTCTACGTTATCTGTCAGTCACTCAGTAACGCATACATTTTAATTCAAGGAACGGAGAGATCGTTCTCCAATGTTCGACCAGTTTAAGTCATATTTAGAGATCAAGCCTAAACTAAACTAAACAGCTTATGATGAAGAAAAATGAGTGAAGTCAAAAATATAATTTTCTCAAGGGAATCGAACCTACAACTGTAGCGGGTAATCTGCCCACAATCGCTTCATACATAAAAAGCAAAAAAATCAATTTCACGTTTTATCCTGCACAACACGGAACTCAGAAAGAACGTAGTATCAAGACACTCCATTCACTTCCCACCTGAATTCGACATTACATGCTGAGTGACGCAACTCAACGCCGTCTAGTCTCTTACCTACATTACATACTAGCCCATACAAATAAAGATGACATTAAAATAGATCCAAGCGTATCACAGACGCGGCACGTCTACAATGAGACATGTTATATTTTTACATTGAAATCAATCACTCCACTCTCTCATATTAATAGAACTGTATTTTAAACCCGGAAGAGAGACGCCAAGATATCGATGCTTGGCTAGAAGACAAAGAGCGCTTTTTTTTCAATTGCATTTGAATTACTAACGTTATTGATGGTCTAAGTTATAGTAGAGAGAGATATAGGTAAATTTTTTGTTGATGTAATTGTTGATTGTAATCGCGATTGGTTGTGTGTTCGATTCCCACTCGGTGAATGATTATATTTAAACAATTCTTATTTCCTTAATTTGGCAAGACAAAACGAGGCGTTAATTTCCGCTACCCAACACGTAACGTATCGTAACCAAGCGAAAACAAACAATTTCTTGACGCTAGGTTCGCAAAATGTATTCACAGGCACCAAAATACACGTGGATAATCGGGTAAAAAGAACAATTTTATAAATAAAATCATACGTTCATACATAAATTTAATAATATCGTACTATACATTCTTTATAGGTCCGTTATTTATAGATTGATATAAAAAAAAGTAATATTGGGATTACGTTGTATGCAATTCAACACTAAAATTACAAGGAAATCAAACACATTTAAGCAAAAAGTATTTAAATAACATAAAAACAGAACTCTCATATAAAAATATGTATGTATATATATGTAAAGCGAGTACACCGCCTACCGATTTTACTACTCCTACACCTTAAGGTTGCCTGACTGAGACCGCTTACAGCGATAAGGCTACCTGCTGTACATTTATTTATGTTTCGTTTTGTTCTCTGTAATATTGGTGTACAATAAAGTATATTATTATTATTATATGTATATGGAAGAGTCTGCACTAAAAAGCATCCATTTTTGATTTATCAACTTACTCACGCCTGGTACTATTTTTTAAATTTTCTTTACAAAAATTATTTCACCTTGTACCAAACAAGTCTGGTTTTCGTTGCCGCAAAAATAGCCACTCGGTCTAATTGTGCTATATCTGTTCTGTGATCGATACTCACACTGAGCTCTAAAGCTCCTTATAAATTAAAAGCTCATACACATGTACTTTTTAAGTTGCATTTTGAAATATTCTTTTAATACTAGATATTTAGTAAGACGAGGTCATTATGGCGAAGTGGAACAAAATATGAATTTAAAAACAATTAGTTGTGGATTCGATACCCATTCGGGGCATAATTACATAATTTTCATTTCTCCGCTCTGGTAAGACAAATGGTGACGTTAAATTCCGTCACTTAACACGCAATATGATAATTTTTGGTGGAAAACAGTGAACAAAATATCTTAAATAATAATAAAGTTTGAAACTCATTTCCCAGAGTGATAATCGAATCGACAACCTTCGCGTTTGCAATCAGACCTCATCGTCGTCCTATTGTGCCACAATGATAATATTTGTCGTACTAAAACGGAGAAATGAAAATAATTGAAATATACTCGTATATTTCTTGTTTTTGCTTCACGCTGTATCCCGCATATAGCAAGGTAGACAGAGGGAATCCGAGAACCTAGTGTGAAGACACTCCATTCTCTTTCATCATTTCCAATCCTCACTTTCCGACGAATTGAGGTATTGCGTACTGAGTGGCGGAACTCAACGCTCAAACTCAACATATTAAATATAATCATTACCTCAATTGAGAATAGAATCCACAACAATCACATTTACAATGAGACGTCCCACTTTATCATAATGGCCTCACATATCAATACATACATAATACATACAAATTTCTCGCTAAATTTATTTCAGATCTCAACTGTCATGATCTGAACACGCCGTGTAACTTGAACAACGGGCTATTATCTAATTGCTTAATTGGCAGACCGCCATACACCCGACATCCGAGAGCACTGTCCAATCTCGTAACATCCTGTATCGAAATATATTTGTACTAATTTTTTTTAAATACCTCATTGTTTGAGGAAGAAATATTATATTTTCAATTTTTAGCTTCACGCTGTATTTCGCATATAGCAAGGTGGGCAGAGGGAACCTGAGAACCTAGTTTTAAGACACTGGGATCTCTTAAGATTTGTTCCCCATTTTCCGCCGAATTGAAAAATATATTTTTCCTAAAAATTCAATAGTACTTGGCTGTAAAAACGATATAAGTTAGATCATTACTCGGCGACATAAATATATTTAATTTGTTTTTATTTGCTATAAATATATTTAATTTGTTTTTATTTGCGCGGGGTTGAGTTCCGCTACTGAACACGCAATCTCGAATATCTCAACACTATTTTCTCTCAGATTACTCCACTACAGGAAACGCTTTCACGCAATAACTGCTGAGCTGATCTAGATGAAACTT
This sequence comes from Philaethria dido, assembly GCA_033558755.1. Classification (NCBI taxonomy): domain Eukaryota; kingdom Metazoa; phylum Arthropoda; class Insecta; order Lepidoptera; family Nymphalidae; genus Philaethria; species Philaethria dido. The sequence goes on from JAKGSA010000814.1 coordinate 60,291, forward strand.
CACCGTAACATAGCTCATACAGAAAAATACATAGACAGAATATAACTTATAAAAGATTTTATATAATCACAATAGTTTAGTTAGGAGTAATTAGTGACTAAACTCTCTTTATAGACCCACGCATATAATCAATCTAATGAAAACTGTCAACCAAGACTTCGAGCGAAATGTATTTAAATAAATCACAACCTGGAATTTACTGTTTTCTATCTAATTTTGTATCATTGTTGATTTATACTCAAAATTAATCTCTAAACTGTGAATGTTGTGACAAGTGTTTAATCTATGCTTTCAAAACATGGAGGTCACAGGTTCATAGTTAGTTTGGGGCAATTATTTTTATTTATAAAACAATTTATTTAAGTAATTTTAAATTAAACAGGACTTGAACAAGACAAATATGTTTTAGAAACGGTAATATTTTTATTCTTCGAGAACACATTATCATTGATACTGGAGAAAGGTCACGTAAAAAGCATCAAACCTTCATGCTTTTACGGAGGGCACGTTTAAATTTCATCGAAGTCACACTTTTCTTAGTAAGTATTGCAATTAAATTTTGAAAATATTTGATGGCAGTTTCACTATTACGATAACTAGTGTAAATCAGATAGACATATTTAGTGCAACCGTCGGTAAATACAAAAGAATATTCAAATTCATTGCGTTTTTCTATTCATTTTCTCGCTTACATCTACATGAACAGCTTGGAAAGTTATAGCTATTTTATAAATAGGATATAAAACAACCTGTCTAACATCAGACGCAAATATGAAAATATATAGGTATATTTTTTTATATCATCCAATGGGAGCATCCCAGTCAAAATCGAACTCAAAGCCTTCGGGTTTACAGTCAAACACAGTTCCACTGTAACATACTATAGCATCGACAAATATAATAATATATACAGCGCTTACATTACTCAGTGATTGACATACAACGTACAGGCTTTTGCCTGTACGTTGTATACACTACAGGCATGTAGGCTCCTCGAGGAATATAGGGGAGCAGTAAGAGAGGATTTTTCGAAATACCTATAAAAACGGGAAAAAACGAGATTTTAGCAAGAAACATATAGCTATGATATAGATATATAGCTATTTATACTAGCGTATAAATAATAAAATTTCATGTAACAGAAACAAAAGGAACGTCGAATGAATCGAGACGACAAACTTTATATCGGTACGGCATCTATTGAATGTCCAATGACAGTACGTTAAGTCGTTCATATTAAAAGTCTAGATTTTTAGTAGAAAAGTTTTCCTTACAAACTCAAAACAAGAAGGAATTATGACCAATATGAGTATAACATTTTGTTAGCAATATATGTAAATGAATAAGATTTAATATTAGATACAAATATATAGAACTGAACTAATTACTAACGCCTGTCGTTTCGCAGAGCACAAGCGTGCTACTGTAAACGCGACAGGTTGTAGGTTCGATTCCCACTCCAGGAAATGGAATTTTTCATTTTCTGTTGAAAGTTAGGATCAGAGTGTCTTATCCCTGGCGGGATACAGTGTGAAGCTAAAGAAATACAGCGTTAACTATGTAAAATTTATATTTTAAATATGTACATGAGATTGGAAGCTCCTACCAATGTCGCTAAACACAATTCCACTGTGCCACAACAATATTTACTAATGAGTACCAAAATGAGACCGCTTCTTAAAAGTATTAACTTACTTACATTATAACTACCGCCCACCTTGACCCGGCCACCTGTACTTCTTTTTATTGTATGAACATTTACTTTAATGACAACAACGGTAGCTTTAATAATAAAAGGGAACATTAAGCCGCTTTTTTTGTTAAAAAATATTGTTTTATGGCAATTCACTACATTAATTGCAAGGTATGTTCCACATTAAGATACGTGAAGTAAAGAAAGAATAAATATAATTTACATATTAGTTGGCGCAGAGGCACAAGCGTGCGACTGTAAACGCGACAGGTTGTGGGTACGATATCCACTCCAGAAAATTAAATTTTTCATTTTCTGGGTTCGGTAACAAGGTAAAGCGCGACGTTGAGTTCCGCCACCTCAGCACGCAATACCTGAATTCGGCGGAAAGTGGGGAACGAATTGTCTTAACACTAGGTTTCCTCTGCCTACCCTCCTATATGCGGGATACAGCGTGAAGCTATATTAGTTGGCGTAACCCAAAACTGTAACCCTAACGTCACTAGTATCAGTAGTCAAAGAAAGAAAGAGAGAGTCATATCTGATTCTCTTTCTCTTTCTTCTACTCTCTTTTCTTGTCACTAAGTTCTATCGAACTTAGTGACAAAACATTCCATTTTCCATTTCTATCCACCGTGGCATATTGGAATAGTCTCTGAATGTGAATATGGAAGATTGTGGGTTCGATTCCCCCTTGAAACAAAGATAATATTTAAATTATTTAATTTCCTCGCTCTGGTAGAACAACACACGGCGTTTAGTTCCGCCACTCAACTCGCAATGAGTCAAATTCAGATAGAAAGTAAATACAGAATCACTAACAAAGTGACACTAGGATGTCTCTGACTACTTTGATATACAGGAAGAAGGATTTAAGCTTAGCTCATGTTGTTAGAACTCATAACCATCATATCCACTGAGGTTATAACACTTGAGCCATAGAGGTGTTTGCACCAGTGTAATACGCCAGTATATAAAAGACAAAAATTAAAACCCCAGACCATGTAAAGCTATTGTGCCAGAAATAAAAATACTTTAGTCAAGTAATAACGAATGCGACGAAAAATTCATCGCATGTGAAAATTTCACACTCAAAATTGTTGAACAAATCCCTACACCGGATGAAAGGAAATTTCTCTGGGACGTTTATAGGACAGAATAGTGTGCATGTTTTATGAAGAGAAGCGTCTCTTGTAGTAGAATTTAATATATCAACTTAGAAAAATAAAAATCCAGAAATGTACAAAAATAATATTATTCATAGTTTTCTTCAAGATAATTTAACTTATTTCCCGCTTTGCAACGCAGAGAGAACTTAGTGTAAAGACACTCTGCTCACCACATTCCATATTCCGAACTCGAAATATAACATGTTGAGTTGCGGAATTCAACGCCGCACTACGTCTACTAAAACGGAGAAATAAAAAAAATATTGCTTCACGCTGTATCCCGCACTAGTAGGGTAGGCAGGGAGAAGCTGAGAACCTAGTGTTATTTTAAACCTCAGTTCTCTTAAGATTTCCGTTCCCCACTTTCGGCCGAGTTGAGGAATTGCGTGCTAAGTGGCGTAACTCAACTCCGCGCTTTGCCTCGTTACCAGAGCAAAGAAATGAAAATACTAAATATTAATATAGAATTTTTAAAATTTTCAGAAGACTGAAATATAATGATTCCCCCAAATAGAAATAGAACCTACAACTACTCGCTTTTACAGTCCGCTGTACTAGGATGGCATCGATGGATACATAACTTAGATAAAAATAAAAATTATTCATATTTCCTTGAATTCAATAGCAAATTTTACGCAGAATACGATAAAAGGCATATTACTGTTAAACTAGCAGAGAACAGGTCATAAAATGAGCGAACATTTATGACACTAACACTAACATATGTCAAAACGTCGTTAAATGTCAAATATTTCTTTATACCAGTGTCCCTGTTGACGTTAACAACGCGTTGCCTCGCAACGCACTTTATATAAGCATGGATGTCAAACCAAGGTAAATACTACCGTAACATTTATTTTATTAATTTAATATATTTTTATGGATTATTTTAAAAAATATTACCATTCTGCACTCCTTCGATATATAAACTATAAGTGTGCCAAGTTTCATGCTCCTCTGTCCGGGTAATTTTCGTAAAATGGGATACAAAGCTTTTGTTTCTTAGTGTCTTGACACTACGTTCTCTTTGACTATCCTGCTATGTGGGATAAAGCGTCAAGCTATATTATGTTATATTTATCACATTATATTGATATTTATCGAGGGCACTATGGCGCATTGAGTCAGTGTGTTATCATAAACAACATGGATGTGGGTTCGATCCACACTTGTGGGAATGTACATTTATTATTATATTTAATATTTCGATTTCTTTACTCAAATAATCACAAATAATTGAGTTCCGCCGCTCAACAAGTGTTCATTTCGAGCGGAGGACGGTGACTCATGTCACTATGTTCTAGATCATCTTTCTATACCAGAAAAAGCATCATCTAGAAGAATAATTAAATTTAAATTATTTTTCATTTCCTGACTCTAATAAGAGAAAAAAAAATTCAAAATTCCGCCATTCAACCCGTAAATTTGGAACGGAAAGTGAAAAACAGAGAGTCTTAACACTCACTAACCACCTTCCCATATAAAAAAACAAAACACTTAAAAAATCACTAACTAGACAAAAGAAAGATAGCATAAAACAAATTATGACGCTTTCAGATGACCGGATGTTATTATACGCGTGAAGTGGCTGCTCAGTGTTTACATTTGTTGAACATGTGTGTTTTACAACACTGTTACATTAATCTTACATATTTAGCGCATCATGTTTGTATAAAAACCGCATTTTAATAGGATTTCAATATTTTATGATAATATTTATCTTAAAAATTAGCCATCGTAACATAGTGGAACAATGGTTGTTTATAAAGCGCAATGTTTCTGGGTTCGATGCATGCTTGAAGAAAAAAATAAGTGATTCTTCAAGATTTTGTCCTTTTAAGGTTCATATGGCCCAAAATTTTTGACACTTTTGGCATAATAAAATGTGTACCTATGAACCTAGGTGTACGTCAAAACATATATTTGAGATCTTTTTTCAACTTCACGCTGTATCCCGCATATTGCGGGTAGGCAGATGTAACTAGAGAACCTAGTGTTAAGACACTCCATTCTCTTTCAACAATACCGTTCCCCACTTTTCGCCAAATTGAGGCATTGCGTGTTGAGTGGCGGAACTCAACGCCGCGCTCTGCCTTGTTACCCACTTTCCGCTGAAAAAAAAGAAACAGAAATAGAGTAGTGTTCATCACTTCATATCGTCTTCAACCCTTTTCATCCATTGTTGTGACTACTATTATAGACATACAAAACTTGTATAAAATTTTATACTTGAATTATACGTAACCAAACAAAAACATTGAATGATATTAAATGAAACTATTTTAGCCTGATTATACCTGTTTACCTGTAACGGTTAAAATAATTTCATTTAATATGTGTAAAAATCGCGAAAATCAAAGAGCTCATGACATTGAATAAATCATCCCGAGCGAGATTTGAACCTACATACATCACATACAATTCCTCTCTTACTAACAAACCTAACCACTAAATATTTAAAACAAAATTCATATTCTCATAATATGAATATTCAAAAAAACACAACATATTCAATATTTAAGTAGCATTAGTATAATATATGCAGAATGCAAAATAACTAACATGTAAATTACACTACACATTCAAATTCAGATTTAAAATGCACATCTTATGTAGAAGAACTACTATATTTGGAAACATATACGTGAGTACTTATGTTAATGATAGCTTAGATTTTAATATTTAACTGGTACAACTAAAACCGGAGCTGTGTAAACAATGCGCGGTGTTAAGCTCCGTTAATCTACAATGTTCCAAATTCAGGTAGAAAGCAGACAACGGGATGTCTTAAAACTAAGTTCTCTCTGTATATATTGCTATCGCACGCACGCTTGTGCCTCTGTGCCACGACAGGCGTTTTAAAAACTTAAAATCAAAATATTGTTTATTCAAGTAGGCTATTACAAGCACTTTCGAATCGTCAATTTACAAAGGTGTCAGTCGTGTCAGTCCTAACGGTAGCTACCACCGGCTCGGAAGGCAGTTCTGCTGAGACGAGCCGGCAAGAAACTCAACAGTTGCTCTTTTCAAAATAAAATTTTTACAATAAATATACAACTATGATGAGCCTCCCGGGTGAGCGTGAACAGCATTTAATTCCACACATTGATATCATTATAGTATTCTTGGACAGAATAATATACTTTTTCCAATAATACGTTTTTAATCTTCACTTTAAATTAAATATTATATATGCGCGAAGCACTTTCATTACGCTTAAAACCTAATTTCTAAGTAACACTAGGTAGTGTATGACGTAGCGCGTTACATTAACACCGGCAGTGAACAATACGACGCGAGGTTGCGGCGAGGGGCTGGCGTGCCATTCCTAGCGCGGCCGTACTCGGTGTCACTGTGTGTACGGGTGAATGGTTTAAAGTACAAGCTTTTACGTCCTACGTAATATTGAATAAAAAATAATTGCTAGGGAATTTAAAAATATTAGCTCTGATAAAGTAGCTTCAGCCTTTTTATTCCGCCCTCCCATAAAGTAGTCAGAGAGAGAACTTAGCGCTAAGACATTCATTTAAAAAAATATAACATTTATATATTAAACGGGTGGCCCGAAACGTAATTTAGCGTAAACTATAGAACCTAAAAACCAGTCATTTCTGTTCTCGTGGGAACGTTAGAAAACTCACGTAATGCTTCTCTACATTGCACTGGGAACCTACATGTCTCAACTTTCTAAGTGCAGTAGTTTCTGGTGTAACTTGTCCGTCAGTCACTTAGTGTGACTGAAGATTTTAATAATTTATATATACACTATAAATCACCATAGTGATCTTTAAATAAAATAAAACACACGTGTTACCCAGATCATCTAATACCTATTAGTACAGTATAAATATTTGTCTATTCAACAATTCCGTTGGGAACACAAGTGGGACGAGTCCTAACTTTGCTACATTGGTAGTCATTGAAATTAAAAAATAAGCAAATATTATTTATAAATGGTGACTTTGTATTGCTCGGACTGTAAAATTTAAGATTCTATAGGAATTTCGAGAAATACTCTCTCAGCATTCCTCTACGCATCAGGAGTATGCCTGCCAAATTTTAGCTGTTCTATGTCCAGAGTTTCACCTGCATATTGTCTGTCAGGCACTTAATAACTCAAGCATTTTATATATCTAGATTAGATATATAATTTTCAAATGAAAATGCTATAAACGCTATCTCCTACAATCTAGACCGCATCAAAGTCTTAGTTTGGTAACATTAAAGCTAGGAATTTACCGTGGCACGTTGACGGCTGTCCAAACACAGCACTACGTAAATCCGATCGCAGCATTATGGGGATTTTAGATTTTACATTATGACATATTAAGATATGTAAGACTATAGAAGTAAAAATAAGTATACAAACTATATAAGTATAAATAAGTAAAAAACAGCTTCACGCTTTATCCCGCATAGCAGTCAAATGGAATCATTGTCAAGACACTCCGAAAAGAAATCGTCGTCAAAGATCACTCTCCACTCACCACTCTACTTCTTATACAAATAAACACTGTACGTTAACTGACGAAGCTCAACGCTCAATATCTAGTCAGACATATGGAAACGTATGTCATATTATATTTACTCGAGTAAGCTTCGTGTCTACATTGCGAAAATAGTCAAAGACGTCATAAAATTATTTCTAATACAATTTAAATTTTCATGCCAGCCAAATTATAATCTCTAATCATTCAATCAATAACCGTAGTGTAATATTCGTTTCCATAAAAGCCAAAATCGAAATGGGAGTCCAAACACAAGGTTCTGTTTCCCAAATTCCCAAAAACGAAAAAAATTGAAAAGTGTAAAAAAAAAAAAGAAAAAGTTAATATTACTTAAAAACTTAGAAACCTAATTACCTAACCATAAACATCACATTAATACGTGTAAACACAAGCTACTATCCTATATAAGTTGTAATGGCACAATCGGGACTGAATCGACAGCGTCAGATTGATGACCGCTGATATCCTCCACCTCCACCCTTTAGTCTTTAGATTACTTAGATGTTATATAGATATGTATATCTAGATTGTCTGTTTGTCCATTTGTTTTAATTGAGTAACCTGAGGCACAGTAGCAGCGTAGTACGCTCAAGGTAGTATGTACGAGTTGTGTGTATTATTATCATTAATAGATTACGTATTTAGCTTAATAAAATACATGAAATAAGTCGATATGATATATATATATATATATATATATATATATATATATATATATATA